>JBBPBX010066375.1:0-11162 GCA_038048925.1 Garcialebias charrua | reverse complement strand
CCCCGCAACAAACGGGGGGTTCAGAGTCGACGCAGACTGTCTGAAAGCACTGCAGCCATGGAGAAGCGTTGCTGCACTCAGCAGGGGTGTTCCACTGGGCAGAGTGTTATCTCGGACCCTTGTGACGACAGACGCCTCAAAGTCTGGGTGGGGGGGTCTTTGCCAAAATCAGCACGCAAGAGGTGTGTGGTCCCAGCAGGAGGCTCAGCTCCACATCAATCAGCTGGAGCTGATGGCTGTGTTCCTGTCTCTCAAACACTTCTACAGGAAAGGTCTGATCACACGTCAACATGTTTTGATAAGATCGGACAACAAGTGCGTGATCACGCACGTCAACAGAGAGGGAGGGACACGACCCCCCCTCCTGCTGCTGACCCAGAAACGTTTCAAATGGTGCAGCTCACGAGTGCTGTCACTCAGAGCAACACACCTGATAGGGGAGCTAAACTACGGGGCAGACGCTCTCTCAAGAGGAGCGCCCCTCCCCGCAGAGTGGCATCTTCATAATAATAATAATAATAATAGGTATCGTGGACCAGATATGGACACGATACGGGAAAGCAGACGTCGATCTCTTCACATGCAAGGACAACGCCCACCTTGCTATGTTCCACTCAATACGGGACGTATGCGCACCCCTGGGGCTCGACGCATTCGCGTACGATTGGCCAGAGTCTAAGCTGTATTATGCATTCCCACCTGTCACTTTAATTCAAGCGACACTGGAGCATGTGTGCAGGGGGGCCCTCTCATTGATTCTGGTAGCCCCAAGGTGGCCAAAGAAGGCCTGATTTGCAGAAGTGATTTCACTTTTAGCAGGAACACCATGGGCGCTACCTGCACACAGAGACCTCCTGACGTAGGCCCACGGGCAGGTATGGCACCCTCGCCCGGGCCTCTGGGCATTATGGGTTTGGCCCCTGAAAGGGACCAGCTGTTAGCCTCTGGCCTACCCAGTAATGTGATAAACACAATATAGGGTGCTCGTGCAGAGTCAACACAAACAATCTATGCACGTAAACGGTGTGTTTTTGAGATCTGGTGCCTAGAAAGGAATATTACCCCATATTCCTGTAATATAGCATAGCTTCTCACTTTTCTGCAGGACCTGCTGGAGAAGGGCTACTCCTTTTCCACTACAGGTAGTCCCCGACTTACGAGCGCTCTGACCTACGAGGTCCCGGACTTACGAGCATGCATCTCATAAAAAAAAAATAATAATAATAATAATATTTTTATTTTATTTTTTATTTTTTTACTTTTTTTTATTTTTTTTATAAATGAATACATGTACAGTACTGGACAGTCACCAAGCACTTAGCCTATCCTAACACAGTTTTTAAAGATGAAGGAATAAGTTGAATTGTCTCCCTTTCACATAAAGGGAGCAAGCTCCCTATGGAGCCTGCAGGGAGGAGGGAGACAATTCAACTGACTCCTTCATCTTTAAAAACTGTGTTAGGATAGGCTAAGTGCTTGGTGACTGTACAGTACTGTACATTTATCTATTTATAAATAAAAAACAATAAAAAATAAAAATACTGTATATACTGTATATTTTTAATAAATAGATAAATGTACAGTACTGTACAGTCACCAAGCACTTAGCCTATCCTAACACAGTTTTTAAAGATGAAGTTGAATAGCCTATATGCCACGGACTTCCGTTCCAGCACTTCCGCATTCATGACCCATAGGGCGCACTTCCGGTTTGCAGTCAACACGGTGTTAGCGATGGCGTTCTTCACGAGATCTCTGCAGGACTTGCCGACAGTCACTGTTAATAATGTCTACAGAATAATTCAGACCTTCTCTAAAGCGCCCACATCTAAGAAGGATAAAGGATTTAAGCTTTGTGTCCAACTACATAAATAAATATGAAGGTAAGTCGGTATTTGTTTTCAGTTCACCAAACTGCCTCGTAGGCTAACACAGCTAACATAGTTAGCCTTGCTAATCTGTTGAGTAAACGTGTTTTGTCTGTACAATGTTTTCTTATTAACACAAATGTTAGTTTCAAACAAGGAGGCAGGAGAAGTCAGTTAGGGCTGAGTGTTTACAGTCCATGAGGAAGAGCCAGAAGCCCCACTGTTTGAGTCAAAGCCACCTGACAGTTCAGTTTCAAACAAGGAGGCAGGAGATTTAGAGCAGATTTAGAAACAAAAGTTATTTTAATTCAAGTTTGTGTACAAAAGTTGAGCTGAAGTCAAACCTGTTAAATCACTGTTTGTAGCAGGCCTTAATAAGAGATGTTTTCTTTCACTGCACAGGACACGGCAGGTGTTGGTGATGATGAGGGAACCCCTGGTCCAGCCTAGATGTTTGTGAGACGTGGGAAGACACCACCGCTACAGCTCAAACATGAGGGAAGCAGTGAGGAGCTGAGATTGGATCCAAACACCAAATACAAACAAGTTGTTCCACTGAGGCACTGTAATCTGACTGATTACATGTTTTTAAATCTCCAAAAGCAGTCGAGGAAGCTGGGAGTTAGTCAGAAGATGTAATAATAATAATATAATTTAAACAGTGTTTAAATATTGTGCCTCATTTAGCTTGACTCATACGTTTTGTACAGTAATGTAACATCATCATCAAATTTCTTTTTAATAAAATGGCTAAAACTGGACTCTAAGCCTGTCTTAAACCAAAATACAGTACACATTTTTTTTGGGTGATAATACATCAATGAAGACAAAAGTCAGAATGTTTTGAACATTTTATTTTCTTACAAGTAGTAAGTAGTGTGACTGTAGTGTCAGGGTAGTCCTTGAAGTCTGCAGGTAGATTTTTATGTATCTGCTCTTCAGGTAGAGCCGAGTACTGTCAATAAAAAGTTGCTGTGAAAATCCGGCTGACCGTGGACTGATGGACACCGTACGGGTCAGCAAGGTCCCGTTGCTTTGATCCAAGGTCAAGGTCATTTAAGAACAGGAAGAACTCAACGGGCTGCAGGGTATGGGTTGACGGGGTGGTGTGGTTAAATAATCAATAAATAACACTGAACAACTGGTAATAACTAATAATTAAATCTCAATGTCACTACTTGTGCAATAACCTGTCACACAACCTGTGTAATGTTGATTATGTGCATACATATATATGCACATAAAGTTTTAAATATATATATATATATATATATATATATATATATATATATATATATATATATATATATATATATAAATATATACACATATATATAATAATATATTATTATATATACTGTATGTGTATATATTTATATATATATATTTAAAACTTTATGTGCATGTTAGCTTATATTACTAGCTTGAAATACTTGCAGTAGTTAATTCAAATTCATCCTGCTGCATTGTTATATCCGTCTCTCTTCAGGACTTTGTGAATATTATAATTACTTTTTCACTGTGCATGCTTTTAGTATACATACAGTAGTTTGTTCTTTGATTTTTAGCAAGTCAAATCTGCTCTTCTCATCCTGAGCACTTCATTGTACTGTTAACTCTGTGTTAACCTGTATAAGACAAATAAACACAAGTTGAACTTGATGGGGAGTTCCTCTCAGTTCTTGGTGAACACCGACCATGAATGGCAGAGCAGAGCAGTCATGGGCCAGAAACACATCAGGAGGTCAGATGATGCAAACCTGGAAAAAAAAACAAGTGTTCATATTTACCTACAAGTAAAAAACCAAACGGAGAACTCTTTATGAGAGTTATGCTTTAAAATAAATTAATTACATCTCAGGAAATTAAATGTTTAATTGGAGTGAAACAGTTCTGGTTTCATATTAAAGGAAACAGCAGAGAATATTTCAGAGGTGTAACAGCCCTGAAGTTACTAAGAGTTTACAAACATATTTACAGATTAGAAAACATATGTTAAAATCTGAATATTATTTTAAAAGTATGTAGTTACAAACTTTTATTAAATCACTCATCATGACTCCAACATTAAATCTACAAGTGCAGGGTGTGGAGTCGAGTGATAATCGTGTTTCTTACTGAGCTGCAGCTGTTGTTGTGTTCTCCTCCTCGCTGTCCTCTCTGCTGCTTCTCCCAAAGCCCCGGTCATGGAAGTGGAAGGGAGAATTATTCCACTGGAACAATGCAGGTACAGCTCCTTTTTAACCACTGTTTGATGCTGGCTCTTGAATATTCTGAGGTTTAAAACGCCGGCTACAACCGAGTGTTAGCTTTAAGGCTAACTCGGTTAGCCACGAACTCTGGCATTAAAATATAAAAAACTAAGCGCTCTATTGTACCTGCTATTCACTGGACACAACGGCACACAACAAATCTCTCTTGTTGTACCAGTAGCTCGCAGATAATTTACCTTTTGTGTCTTTTACATGGTCTAGTTCTAGAAGCTACCGCTAACAACAACAGTAGTAGATGAGAGCCGGAAGTGAAGCTTATCGGTCATATTTTAACGGAAGTACGTCACCACTACCCGTGGCATATAGCCTATTGTCTCCCTCCTCCCTGCAGGCTCCATAGGGAGCTTGCTCCCTTTATGTGAAAGGGAGACAATTCAACTTATTCCTTCATCTTTAAAAACTGTGTTAGGATAGGCTAAGTGCTTGGTGACTGTCCAGTACTGTACATGTATTCATTTATAAAAAAAAAAAGTAAAAAAAAAATATATATATATATATATATATTTTTTTTTACTATGTGATCCTACTTACGAATTTTTGACTTACGAGCGCCCCCTAGGGACGGAACTCGCTCGTAAGTCGGGGACTACCTGTATTAAGGTCTTTTTATCCGCTGTTTCAGCGTGCCATGCAGGATGGAGAGGCAAATCACCCAGTGCCCACCCTCTCATGATCCGGTTCATGAAGGGCGTGCTAAGAAAAAGGCCTCCGAGCAAAGTTTTAGCCCCACAGTGGGACCTGTCACTCGTGCTGGACGCCCTCTGTGAGCCAACATTCGAGCCACTATAGAGTACTAAGATTGACCTGCTGTCTTACAAGACCGCCCTGCTCTTAGCTCTGTGCTCGGCAAAGTGTGGGTGACCTGCATGCACTGTCAGTCCATCACCTGTGCACTCAGTTTGCTCAGGATGGGTCAAAGGTCACCCTGCATCCAAACCTGCATATGTGCCAAAAGTCCCAACTTTAAATTACAAAAGTCTGGGCTTTGAACGGTCTGCTTTTCCTCCTCCTCCTGTTCTGAATGCAGAACAGAGGCGTTTAAAGGCGCTCTGCCCTGTGCGGGCTCTGAGCACTTATATGGAGAGGACCAGCAGTTAGCGCAAAACAAACCAGCTGTTCATATGCTTTGCTAAGCCTGCTGCAGGCAGAGCCTTGTCAAAACAACGCCTCTCCCACTGGGTGACAGAGGCCATTTCTAGAGCATACAGCAGCAAAGGTCAGCATGTACCCAGTGGGGTACATGCTCACTCAACTCGAGGCCTAGCCACTTCCTGGACCCTATTTAGAGGTGTTTCAATAGCTGACATCTGCGCAGCTGCTAATTGGGCATCTCCAAACACGTTTATTAAACACTACAGCTTGGACGTTAACTAGTGACGTCACACAGGCTGTGCTCTCCACTTAGGAGGATTAAACGTGTTAACGCCTGACTGATTGAGGCTAAAGTTCGCAAAAGCATGCATTTCCAGGGCGTGTAGTATGTTCCCATATATCTTATGTTGCACCGCAGTGGACTGACTAATAAGGGAACTGGAGGTTATGCACCATAACCAATGTTCCCTGAAGGAAGGGAACAAGGTGCAACACATGTTTGCCCCTCCAATGCCCAAGCTCGGTGAAGTGCATGTTGAGACCGAACGTGAGGCGTCACCGTCTTTTATACCAGGGGGGTGGGGCCCCCTGGTGACGCTGACGCTCACTTGCCTTAAAAGATGTGATTGTGTTGCTTCAGGTGAACCGTGCGGGGGTGCAATTCCCATATATCATATGTTGCACCTTGTTCCCTTCCTTCAGGGAACATTGGTTATGGTGCATAACCTCCAGTTTGTAATACTGCCGAAGATGTAACAATCTTTCTGGCGATCTCACGCTCCATTCTTCCCTCATGCGTGAACAAAATACCAGAGATACTTGAACTCCTCCACTTGTGGCAGCAACTCACTCCCAACCCAGACCAAAGAACATCCATAACTCATAAAATGCTTTAATAGGCTTACATCTGTAACGCAGAGTACATTAGAGAAATAAAGGTTTCTTGTGCTTTCAAGAGTCGAGGATTACCGTCTCAGCTTCATTCTTTTGTATGTAAGCTGCTTAACCTTCTGGGCTTAAGTAAAAGTGTTCAACATGACTCTGTACATTTGCATAAAAACTGTGTCTGGAAAAAACATAAATCCTTCAGTTTTTTGTGAGTTGTAAGACAATGATTTAAAACCCACAGAAAATTAAGATTTTATTTTTTAATACACATAAAGATTCACTTTTTTTATCAAGCCACATTTCTGTAATTTAATCAAACCTCAGGGAGTGTTTGGCTCACTGCATGTACACTTTTTTAAATTTTGATGGATCCTTTAAAGATATTTTATGAAAATAAACTGTATTTTCTCACATTATCTGGTGAACTTTTCACATCTGAGTTTGGTTCGAGGTAGAATTCTCACAACCAAAAAAAAAAACCTCTGTATAAATACAAACCATCTGGAGTTTCTGACCAAATAAAATGCAACAAGCAGAACTTCCGATCACAGGCCCACCTTCTCTATCCTCTGCGCCACCACGCCCCAAAATAAAAAACATACATGTATAATCATTTTTACATATATAAGCCTTGTGTATAATCCACAGGTGTTCATGTTGAAACATGAGATATTTACATAGAAAGTTTTTTTTACGCTTTTAATTAAATACATACCTGTAACATCTGACTAACATTGTAACTAACATAAAGGTTGAATAAAACAAAAACCTGCACAAATTCGTACAATGAATGTTTTTGTTTTATTTTCTGAACAACGCCTTTAACAATGATGGTTAAAAAATACAGTAGGTTACCAGGAAGTCACTAATGGCAATGTTCACATTCCTCCTGCTGCAAGCTTGTGCTCTGCGAAGAAAATGTTGCTCTGCGCATGCAGGGCCATCCCCGCTCACATGCTCTGTGCAATGGGGGGATTCCATAGATCTGATTTTTTTTTAACCTTTATTTATACAGTTGGTCTCATTGAGTATTGAGGACCCCCCCTCCCCCCGAGAGATGTGTATTGGCAGCTATGTGAGCGCTCGAGTGTGACAAAGCTACGGTAAATGTTTTGGCAGCAGGAAGCTTGTTAGCCTGTCCAAAAAAACAACAACTATAAATTAGCCACAGTATTGTATAAGCCTCGGAGTTCAAAGCGTGTGGAAAAAAGTGGCGGCTTATAGACTGGAAATTACGGTACTGAATGAACTACTACCAATGATTAACTTTTAGGGTCAAGCCGATCCAAGCTGGGCTAAACAGCTGACTCAAATGTTGGTGTGGTTGTAGCTGAGAGTCATGCCCGCCACGTATTTGAAGTGCAAACTGATCAGACAAATATTTGTTTAAAACCTTTGCGAAATAGGTAATGGGCGATTTCACAGTATGATGATGCTGTGAGGAAACAATACATTTGGACAGAACATACAGTAAAAACTTTTCTTAAGTTAAATTCAATCTTTTTGCCAAACGTATTTCCAAGCACAAATTGGACAGTATATAAACAACTTTCTCCTCAGTTTACACTTGCACCCTTTTGTTCTCTGCTGACGTTCCAGGCTAAATGTGAACATTAAAGCTCCAGCTTTGTGCACAACAAATCAGAGCGTTAACATTTTGCTTCTGTTTTTTATTTTTTAAAGCCTTTCCACACGCTGACCTTTTCTCAGCATACTTCTCTCTTTTCCTCACTTCTGCTTTCTCTCTGACTCACAGCCCATTGTACAGTACTTCTCCTACTCAGCGGTGCCGTTTGCTCTCCGTCCTCGCCTCTCTTCCCCTCTCCCTTCACTTCCGCCCACACGTCTCATCCATCCTCTCAGAGAACAATACAGAGGAGAGCTAACCACTGTAATTATCACAGCTCCAACTTACAACGGCTGGAAAAATAAGAAGTGTTTGTACCAAACCGGAAATGGATTTACAAGATAAAGAGTATGTGTAATGTGTATTTATTACTTTAGCTTATAGAGACTTTATGTTGCGAAATAAGGACCTTATAGTGGTTTGGCGTGGAGGGTTCTCATTGACATAACAGTGTTGTGCTTCTTAAACCAAAGTTTATCATTGTTACAGCAGGTCTATGTGTGTACAGTACACATATGGCACTAACACAAGGAGCATCTGCCATTTGAACCCAGGCTAATCACCATGGTTACAGGCTTTTTAGGTCATGCTTATTGGCTGACGTGGCTGCAGTGACCCTTGATTGACTCTCCCCTGTGGATTTGGATTGGCTCTTTGCCCCCAGAACGATGATGTCACCCCGTTTGACAAGTTGCACGAGACGTGGCATCGAGATTTCACACCACCGGGCATGGACAGGAAGCGCAGAGTTCGATCAAAAGCTAAAAGCTGCGTGGGTTTCAATTTTGGGACTCTAATTAGCTAGTAGGAGAGAAAGATGGATAGCGAGACAATAGTAGGGAAAAAATATATTATATTGAACGTCTTTGAAGTGATTCTCTTTGACTCCTGAAGCTCATTCGAATGTGTTTCTGTACGTCAGCACACTGACTGTCGTGTATTTAATTTATTTTTTCACCTTTTCCTCTCAATGGCCATTTTGGTGTGTACAAAAACAAAATGTCATGCATTAGGTATGCATCGTGATCTACTTTGTAGGCCACACTGGTTCTACAGGCTTACTGTGGATTTACAAGTGAAAAGAAATTGCCAAATAAATGTAATAAATATAACTATAAATCTAGGACGGATCTTGAGTTGTGAAACACTTCATGAGAGCCATCCTCCTCCATCTCACTCTGTCCTCTGCATCCTCTGTCCTCACTCCAACTACCTCCATGTCCTCTCGAACTGCATCCATATATCTCCTCTTTGACTTTTTCCTGGAAGCTGCATTTCTAACATCCTTCTACCAATATACCCACTGTCCCTCCTCTGTTGTACCACTGATGATCTCATTCCTAATCTTATCCATTCTTGGAGAACCTCAGCATCTTCATTTCTGCCACGTCCAGTTCTTTCTCCTGTCTTTTTGTCAATAACTCTGTCTCCAGACCAGACAACATAGCTGGTCTCACCACTTGTAAACTTTTCCTTTGACCCTTGCTGACACCCTTTTGTCACAAATCACTCCTGAAACTTTTCTCCATCCACTCCAAGCTGTCAGGACTCTTCTTCACCTCTTTACCACGTTCCTTGTTTTTCTGGAAAGTTGATCCCAAGTACTTGAAGTCCTGCATGTCATGATCCATGTCTTTTGTTATATATTTTTTTAGTATTTCTATGATTCTGGTAACTTGTTGTTGTACTGGTGCTTCAGCTTCACCAGTGTTTTTCCCCTCGTGTAGTTCAGCTCCTGTCCCTCCTACTATCACCTGATCATCATTGTCTCTCCCCATGTTGTCATTTCTCACTCGTTAGTTTCCTCATAAAGCTTGTGTCGTTTTTGTTGTCTGTCCATTGTGGCTTTCAAGTCATTCATTTTTGCTTTTCCCTTTGAGTCTCCCAGCGATTTTTTATGTATTTTGCGGCTCCGTCAGCCTTTTGTTTCAATTTTGTTAAGAAATTAGTACCGTAATTAAATTTACCCTCGAGTTTCCGCTGAGTTTTGCAGTTTTTTGGGGTTCTGCATATGGGTTCAGATTTTCACCCAAACATGACACTGCCCCTTTGTGACCTCTGCTCCTTGTAGCCTCACTGTTTCACCGGCCTCCCTCTCATTTACACACACACACATATGAGCGGCTGTGGCTGAGTGGTTAGAGCAGTTGTCCTCAATGCAAGAGTTGGTGGTTCGAATCCACCAGCAGTCAGTCACATGCCGAAGTGTCCCTGACACTGAACCCCTCATTGCCTCCGATGTGTGTCCCATGAATGATTTGTTCAATTAGCTTTGTATAGATCTAGTAGAGTGCTGTATGAATGGGTAAATGAGAGTGTAAAGCCCTTTGAGTGTCTTGAAAAAAATAGAAAGGTGCTATGTAAATACAGTCCATTACATAGTAGGTTCTAATATTTGTGATTGGTCATGCTGTGGTTTACCATATCCTTTGGAAAAAATACCAGTGTTTTGAGACATTTGGCAACTCCATGTTAAACAGTAAGAGTTCTGTGCCAACAAAGGCACCCTCCATGGTGTGATTGTTTTATAAATAGAGTTATGATTCATCTGATATGCATAAAATCTGACACAATCTTGTACTTGTCATACTTGGGCGACACTTTAAGTGTTATCTATATTTGTTATTGTTCTTCTTTTTTTCTTCCTTTTATAGATGGCCTCCCTTCTCACCTTACAGCCATCCTCTCTCACACCGATATGAAATTTTTTGTTGTTGTTGTTATTGTTCTAATATTGTTTTTATGTTTTTTTAGTGCCTCGTTGTGATTTTTATGATTCTTTTATTGCTTCACAGCTATTTATTGTGTGTCCCATGGGTGTATGAATGTGATAAAGCACTGACTAGTCTCTTTAGAATGAATTGTTCAATTAGCTTGGTAGTGATCTAGTAGAGTGCTGTATGAACGGGTAAATGAGGGCACAGATTGTAGCGTAAAGCACTTTGAGTATCTTGATCAGATAGGAAGGTGCTATATATGTACATTCCTTTTACCATTTACACATGTGCTCTGTCTTACTACGGCTGACTACCGGTACTCTCTTCTTTCAGGTGCATACCTCCACCTCTCTAAGTTCTCTTCCACTTGTTCCATTCAATCTAATTCAATGTCATCTGCAAACAGCATAGTCCACAGCACAGGGATTCCTGCCTGACCTCATCTGTTAGTTGGTCCATCACAAGCACAAACAAGAAGGGGCTTAGAGCCAATCCTTGATGCACACCTCCACCTTGAAGCTATCTGTTGCTCCTACAGCACATCTCACCACTGTCCTTCTGTCCCCATACATGTCTTGTACCAGTCTAACATACTTCTCTGACCACACCTCCTCCCTTTGCACCAGACAGCGCTTTTACTTTGGGTCCAACTGGGCTCATACTGCCACAGACTTCCAATGTAGTCAATCAAGTAGAT
>JBBPBX010066374.1:0-15932 GCA_038048925.1 Garcialebias charrua | reverse complement strand
GCAGTGTTCTGACATCACATTTTGGTGCCGGCTTGGTACCCCAGAGAAGAAGGGACTAAAAAAGGGGCCAGTTCCATGAAAAATTGACAGTGGAAAAAGGCTTGGAACAGTACCCAACTGAGTCGAGTCGTGCTGAAGAGGAGCTGTGGAAAAGGCCCCTATGAGATACTAATAACATTACAAACTATTACGATCAGGAGAGTGTCTAAAATAAAGCACTGAATAAGCATGGCTTGTAGCAGGAATTGCCAGTACAAAGCCATTCCGTAAGAAAAGACAAAGTGTCATCTGGAGAGTTGTATCTGAGCAACTAGACTGCTAGAACAAAGATCTTTGGACATCTGAGACCAATGTGGAGATTAGGGATGGGCCGACCCAGTATCCGATACCAGCATAATTTAGGTATCGGATATTGGATCCAACCTGCCGATATTTCCAATCCAGCTTCAAAGAGCACTTGTGTTCCATCACATTCTGTGACTGCCATCTTAACATTGTGTGAGTTCAACCCAATGAAGACACTCTTGAGCCTTACAACAACAAACTCACAAACTTTAACAGCACACAAGAGAAAGGTCTATACCACACACATGTCCTTCTCACTCATGGTTCAGCTGAAAAACTAAAAAACCACTAAGCATGATGGGAAAGACAACACAGCCCACTCCCCTTAAGTCAGAGTCAGAGAGTCTTTATTGTCATTTGCACCGCATGTGGTACATGTGATGAAAACGAGATTATGTACACAGGGTCCCAGTTACATCCAACAACAAATGCAAGAGAAAAACAGTAATAACATCTAGAATTAACTAAGAAAAACATCAACTAGTAATACACTAAGCCCTAATGTAGTGGAAAAACATCATTATAAACAGCAGCACGAACATGAGTCTGTATGAGCAGATGGTCACAGATGAACACAGCAACAAGAAAACAGATCAGCATCAGCATGATGTGATATTTTGCAGTGTTTATTCTTATTATTTATTTATTCATGAGTCTAACAGCCTCAGGGTAGAAGCTGTTCCTCAGTCTAGTGGTTCTACATTTAATGCTCCTCAACCTCCGTCCTGAGGGGAGTGGGGCAAAGAGTGAGTGTGCTGGGTGAGTGGGGTCTTTCATGATGCAGGTGGCTCTTTTCCTGCATCTGGAGGTGTAAATGTCTGTGATGGTGGGGAGACTGACTCCAACAGACTTCTGTGCAGCCTTCACCACTCTCTGTAGAGCTTTCCTCTCTGCAACTGTGCAGCCTCCATGCCACACGTTGATGCTGGAGCACAGGATGCTCTCCACTGCACACCTGTAGAAGGAGGTGAGGACTGGGCTGCTCAGACCAGCTCGTCTCAGCCGTCTGAGGAAGTAGAGTCTCTGATGACCTTTCTTGATCAGGCTGGTGGTGTTGTTGCTCCAGCTGAGATTATCATTCATGTGTACACCCAAGTACTTGTAGCTGGAGACCACTTCCACTGCAGATCCTCTTATGTTCAGTGGGGTGTGGGTGTGTTTGTTCCTTCTGAAGTCCACAATCATCTCCTTTGTCTTCTTCACATTCATGTGAAGATTATTCTCTTTGCACCAGCTCTCCAGATGTTCCACCTCCTGCCTGTAGCTGGACTCATCATTGTTTGTGATGCATCCCACCACCGCTGTATCATCTGCAAACTTAACAATATGACAGCCTGGATGTGTGGCTGTACAATCATATTAACCACTAAGAGAGTGGATTTTGTTGTCTTTCCCATAATGCTTAGCGTTTTTTTAGTTTTCCAGCTTTAGGTGCAGCTGGAAAACTAAAAAAAACACTAAGCATTATGGGAAAGACGACAAAATCCACTCCCCTTAACCACTAAGGGAGTGGATTTTGTTGTCTTTCCCATAATGCTTAGCGTTTTTTTTGTTTTCCAGCTTTAGGTGCCCAAAATAATGGGCTGGATGGGTGGGTCATGTCGGTCTCTGGCTATGGAGCCGTTTTACAAATACAGCACAAAGAAAACTGAATAAGAATGCACAATATAAAATTGTGTTAATCTACTTGAAGAGAAAAGGGCAGTAAGTTTATAGCAGACCTGCTCATTACGTCGATCGCGATCGACCGGTCGATCGCGGAGGCATTACCGGTCGATCGCAGCGTGACATTATTTATTTTTTTTTTCCCCCGCAACGTGACATTAAAAAAATTGTCAGCCAATCAAACATCCCGTTACTTGATTGACATTCAGGGTAACCAATCAGATGACAACTGAATCTTGAGTTTCCGGCTCCCGTCACTTGATTGACATATACGGCAACCAATCAGATGAGAGCTTTAGGTCATGCTCATGCAGTTTCTGAAAAACAATGGCGCGAAGGTGGAACGCAGCGAAACATACTAAGCTAAAACAATCAGATTTCGGACTGTTCATGGAAAATACGACATGGACTTCCCACGGAAAAGCCAGCTGAGAAAGAGAAAGGTTGAGAAACTAAAATCCCAGTTCGGACAGCAGCAACTTCAAAAGCGATTTGCCGCCACCATCTTCCGGGTGAGTGACGCTGTGATGTTTCTCTGCACGCTTAAACATACTGGTTGGGAGTTGACGTGGCTTTATTATTAAAATCATACGAGACACTTTTCATACAGAATAACCTCCTTGACTACTCTCCGTTCTCTTCCCTGTCCCGCAGCGCGAGCGTTTGCAAAACACACTTTCGCGCTGCGTTCAGGGACAGTCTGTAAAATACACCGCTGTAAATCTCTCCGTACCAAAAGAGATATTTTTATGCCTTCCTTCACTAAATTAAACGTGTCCGGAGCCATAACAACCTGCTACAACTGTGGTTATCAACTGGTGGCCGGTGGACCACTTTAGATTTGCTGGAGTTTTTTTTTAGAGATGACATTATAAAGTAAAAAAAAAATCTAATGATTTTTTAACATTTATTAAAGTAAAACACCAGATTCTTATAAAGAAAGGGGTGGGGATCAGTTTCTACCATCTTTTTTTTAAATAAAATTTAAACAATCTATATTGCTGTCACCATCACCCCATTTGGTCCCTACGGGCGACCTGACCCCTGGTGACCCCTGATTTATTACATGTGTTGTGCAAAATTGGCTTATTCAGTTATGCAAGGTACATCAACATAGGTACATTGTACATAAAAAGAATCCTTAATTTGAAGATAATTATATGT
Source organism: Garcialebias charrua (assembly GCA_038048925.1). NCBI lineage: Eukaryota > Metazoa > Chordata > Actinopteri > Cyprinodontiformes > Rivulidae > Garcialebias > Garcialebias charrua. Next base: position 12,758 of record JBBPBX010066374.1, on the reverse strand, counting down.
TTTGCATTTTTGTATTGGGTAGATCTTTTTGACTTGGTTTTTTTTATAAGTAGCTCGCATGCTGAAAAAGTGTGAGCACCCCTGGTTTATAGTATGTTGAGAGGATGAGGAAAGAAAGAAGAGTGCAGCAGTTAATCAGGCTGTAAAAAGAGAGTAGCTCTGGCACATTGCACAATAATTACGCATGCTGGCTCAGGCTTCTATGATGTGGTTTTACAAATCATACAGCACAAAGAAAACGAAATAAGAATGCACTAAATAAAATTGTGGTAATCTACTGGTTGAGGAGGAGGCAGGTCCGGCCGGCCAGTTTAAAGAGGTAAAAAAAAAGTCCAGTTAAAGGTGCAGTCTGCAGTTTCTGTAGAACAGAGCACTTAGAAAAAATTTCAACAGGTCCCTCCCCCTCAGAGCCATATATGGCTCTGCTCCCCCTTGCTCTCGCTGAAATTCAGCTCTGCCTCCTTAGCTCCGTCTCCACTGCATGTCCTGTCGCAGCCGCTGCGAAGTTCTGTGTTTATACGTTAATAAAACGTTCTAAAAAATAAAATATAAACATGGAGCGCTGGTCCAGCACACCAGAACACCAAGAAATCTGCAGAGCCTCGCGCAGCCACGTTGAACCCGAGTTTAATTCGCTCGTGACAAATTCATTCATTTCCTCATTGTTTCAGTCATGGAGTCAGCGGAGGAGGAAGCGATCACTTGACTTTTGGCAAAAAAACAAAAGAAAAGTCCAGATCAGGGATGAAGAAGGGGAATTTAATACATTTGTGTCACATACAAAACAGTTTTGCATCGCTTTGCAATCCTTTGAACGAGAACGTGCGCGGCCGCTGGGGCTGGGACAGGCGGGGGCGTGGGTTAGGAGCGTGAGAAGCTCTGTTTTTATTGGCTGGTTAAAAACTCTGTTTTTATTGGCTGGTTAGCAAGGGGACTATAGTTTTTTCAGAGATTACTTTGTCTAACATCAGTCTGTCAGGAGATAGTGACAGAGTGAAGAAATATGTTAAAAATATATTTTTAGAAAACTTACAGACTGCACTAAAGAAACTGCAGACTGCACCTTTAAGCTCAGATGGATCAGTTGATCAGCTGCCGTGCACATCTCCACACCCTGCTGTCATCTGGGCTGAAGGAAGCGGCAGCACCTACAAAAGCTGTGTGTTAATTAAAATAGCCTTGTTCTACATTTTTCCAAATAATTTTGCTCTAAAAGTTTTTTCATCTGTATAACAGCCTGTCTTTAGAGCTGATTTTTTTAGGCTATTTGTTGTGTATGCTAATATTCATTTGGTGAAACAAAAAATCTTATATCTTCCTTTCTTTGAAATATGTTTTTAAAATATCATGTCAACCTTATTTGCTTATAAAAGCAGTAAAAGCTTAATTTAAAAAATATATCATTTTTTTGGGGTTCGGGCCTGTAATTACAGTTAATCCATCAGTTTCGGGTCGGGTTCTGAAAAATGATATGGGTTTGGGCCAGACCGGATTTTTTAAGGCCTAAGTGCAACTCTAGTCCTCTCTGGAACAAGATGGCCCAGTCTTCACATGGACTACAAATCTGTGCACTCCCTTAGATACTTTTGAACAATTCCTTAGCAAATTCACAAACAGATTATAAAGTTATTAAATCGCCAGATATTTTTTGTTTGACAAAGCAATAGAGCTACTTAAATTCAACCAATCCTTTCTAATTTGGTAACAATTGAAAACAAATAAAAATAAAAACAAAAGAAAGGCCCAATGCCAGCCTTAATGCAGCACAACAGAAATACTAGCCATCCATTCAGCTGTCGATACAAGAACAGTCAAAAAGCAGACAAGTTAGGTAAAACAAATAATTCATGTTGTTGACTTCCAAACCCTTTCTCCACTGTGAAAACCAGCTCATATATTTTAAATGTGTTGGTCCATCTCAATCATACCACAACAAAAATATTTTATTACAAGGAAACGTTCAGAGGAAATGGCAGCTTGACTGATTCTTACTCTTCAAAAAGTGTCAATTTATAAACTCTCCCACATCACTGCTTCCACAAAATAATATATTTAGAATAGTTTTTTTATTTATTTTATCTGTCACTTTGTGCTCTTGAAGCACTTTAAAAACACAGATATCACAGTTTTTGTGGGCCTTTTTTAAAAAACTGTTACATAATACAGAAATGTGTAAAGGTCAGCCATAAACAGCAAGAACATATCATCAGCGCCATGAATTGTATAGTTCATGTGAAATGCTAGAGCCCATGTGTATAAAGTGCGTTATTTATTCTCTTTCCTGCTTTTTGGAGCTCAATGTATCCAAGATGAATGAAGACAAAGATAAAACAATCTGTTGTGACTGCCTTGGCTGAAGGACCCAGGAAAATCTTTCCAGTCTGCCCCCGTTTTTTCTCACATGCACAATCACACAAACCCACAAGAGCAAGCAAGATCCCACATTTATGCAACCTTCATCCCTTTCATTCTCCTAGTCTATTTGAAGGTGACACATCGAAGGAGACGGATGTGTGCTTTGCAGCCATTAAAATGTCCCCATGAGGTATGAGAGCTGTTTGGGTCTTTGGAAGCGTTACAGAGCCTGTGGTAAAATAGACACAGTAGACTCATGACCCTTTGCCACTTCTGAGAGGGAGCATAGATTCTACAATAATTCAACATATGAAGAAAAGTTATAGAAATGTGACAGCTATTTCAGCAAACAGGCCATTAAAAAAAATTCAGTCAGGGAAAAAAAAAGCACAAACTGAGTCAGTCTGGGAACGCATGTCAATCCCATGTTACAATAAATGGGATTTATAGTGTTGACTTCCTGTTTGAATAGAAGTGGTTCCACATTCCATTACCTACAGAAAATGTCATCAAGCTCTGTCTGTGCTGAGCTGAGCTGCTACAATCTCCGCTCACCGTCTGGAAGTAGCGGAGCTGTCTTGGGGCCGAGATGGGGTAGAGGTAGGCCAGCTAACCCGGGAGCAGAAAGTTGTGGTTCAACTCCCCGCCATTCCCACATGTTGTGGTCTCTGAGCAAGACACCGAGTCCCAGATTGCTGCCCGAGAGCTTACATAGCTGCCCACTGCTCCACCTGGGTGTATCCCAGATGTGATGGGTTAAAGGCAGAGAAATATTTCGACATTGCATGGGAACATACAATGATGACAACACATAGCACTTTACTGTCTGCCCTGGGGGTAGGGGATTTGGTAGGCGGGGCGCTCAGTTCTGTTGACAGGGTGGGGCGCCCTCCTTGGATAAAGGTGGGGGAAACACTGCATTATGTTTCAAGTACCATGTACAGGTGGTCCCCGACTTACGACCAGTATGTACACTTGTTCAGTCTCATGTAGATAAACGGGTGTGTGGCGCAGAGTTAGCGTGCTTTATCCTACTTACAAATGAAAATCCGGTTTTACGAAATTGCCACGTGTGGCTCGTTCCGACCTACGAATTTTCAAGTTACGAATGATACGTAGGAACGGAACTCCTTCGTAAGTCGGGGACCACCTGTATTTATGTTTTGTGTGCTAATAATACATTTGGTCAATCCATCAGACACTCGAGGAACCTTGAAGACCACAACTTGTTAGGATAATAAGTCAGTGTTTCCTAGCCCCCCCACCCTACCCCCTCGACAAGTGCCACTGACGTTGCGCTAAGAAGGGGAAACACGGTAATGACAGAAGTGAAAGTGAGATGTGAGCAAAATGTGTTTGTTGTAGTTAAGTGACATGGTCTAAATAATTTAAATAACTATTTAAATTAAACAGTAACACTTTGGTTTTTCTAATACTGTGCAGCCCTACAATGTGAAGTGATTGCAGATCGCAAACTAAGTCTTTCTCTTCTTTTTCTTCCTCTTCTTCTTCTTTCGGCTTTTCCCTCTTCAGGGGTCACCACAGCGAGTCATCCTCCTCCACCTCACTCTGTCCTCTGCATCCTCTGTCCTCACTCCAACTACCTTCATGTCCTCTCTAACTGCATCCATATATCTCCTCTTTGGCCTCCCTCTGTGTCTTTTTCCTGGCAGCTGCATTTCTAACATCCTTCTACCAATATACCCACTGTCCCTCCTCTGGACATGTCCAAACCACTGTCCCTCCTCTGGACATGTCCAAACCATCTCAGTCTGGCCTCCCTAACTTTATCTCCCAGTTGTTCAACATGTGCTGTACCTCTGATGATCTCATTCCTGATCTTATCCATCCTTGTCACTCCTAAGGAGAACCTCAGCATCTTCATTTCTGCTACTTCCAGTTCTTTCTCCTGTCTTTTTGTCCATGTCTCTGTCTCCAGACCATACAACATAGCTGGTCTCACCACTGTCTTGTAAACTTCTCTTTTTACCTTTGCTGATCCCCTTTTGTCACAAATCACTCCTGAAACTTTTCTCCATCTACTCCATCCTGCCTGTACACTCTTTTTCACTTCTTTACCACACACCTCTTTTTCCTGGACAGTGGACCCCAAGTACGGTACTTGAAGTCCTGCACCTTTGTGACCTCTGCTCCTTGTAGCCTCACTGTTCCACTGGCCTCCCTCTCATTCACACACATGTACTCTGTCTTACTATGGCTGACTTTCATTCCTCTTCTTTCAAGTGAATACCTCCACCTCTCCAAGTTCTCTTCCACCTGTTCCCTTTTCCCACAACAGATCACAATGTCATCTGCAAACATAATAGTCCACGGGGATTCCTGTCTGACCTCATCTTTTAGTCGGTCCATTACCAGAGCAAACAAGAAGGGGCTCAGAGCCAGTCCTTGATGTACTCCCACCTCCATCTTGAAAAACTAAAAAAATGCTTCTGATTTGCTAGATTTTATTTTATATGTGAATATAGCTTAACATTGACGTAATAAAAAAAGTTTATTTTCATTTGAATTTAGAAAATTTAAATATGTGCCCAAGATTTTTGAAGTGGTTTTCCATTAAAAAATGTATCTATGTAATTAACACTAGAGTATACTGTTGATGATACAGTGAATAAAATATACATTATAAAATGGGATCAGACCACTGTATATGTCCCTGTGTCTGTCTAGTATGCTACAGCAGTAATGTAATGAGACATCCATCCATCCATCCATCCATTTTCTTCCGCTTATCCGGGGTCGGGTCGCGGGGGTAGCAGCCTAAGTAGGGAGGCCCAGACTTCCCTCTCCCCAGCCACTTGGAGCAGCTCCTCCGGGGGAATCCCAAGGCGTTCCCAGGCCAGCCGAGAAACATAGTCCCTCCAGCGCGTCCTGGGTCTTCCTCTGGGTCTCCTCCCGGTGGGACATGCCCGGAACACCTCACCAGGGAGGCGTCCAGGAGGCATCCTAACCAGATGCCCGAGCCACCTCAACTGGCTCCTCTCGATGTGGAGAAGCAGCGGCTCTACTCCGAGTCCCTCCCGGATGACTGAGCTTCTCACCCTATCTCTAAGGGAGAGTCCAGACACCCTGCGGAGAAAACTCATTTCAGCCGCTTGTATCCGAGATCTTGTTCTTTCGGTCATAACCCAAAGCTCATGACCATAGATGAGGGTGGGAACGTAGATCGATCGGTAAATTGAGAGCTTTGCCTTTTGACTCAGCTCTCTCTTCACCACGACAGACCGGTACAGCGCCCGCTTCACTGCGGACGCTGCACCTATCCGCCTATCGATCTCACGCTCCAGTTTTCCCTCATTCGTGAACAAGATCCCGAGATACTTAAACTCCTCCACTTGGGGCAGGACCTCCTCCCCGACCCGGAGAGGGCATGCTACCCTTTTCCGGCTCAAGACCATGGCCTCGGATTTGGAGGAACTGATCCTCATCCCGGCCGCATCACACTCGGCTGCAAACCGCTCCAGTGAAAGTTGTAAATCACGAACTGATGAAGCCAGTAGGACCACATCATCTGCAAAAAACAGAGAAGCGATTCTAAGGTCACCAAAACGGATCCTCTCAACACCTTGGCTGCGCCTAGAAATTCTGTCCATAAAAGTTATGAACAGAATCGGTGACAAAGGGCAACCTTGGCGGAGTCCAACTCTCACCGGAAACGAGCCTGACTTACTGCCGGCAATGCGGACCAAGCTCTGACACCGGTCGTACAGGGACCTAACAGCCCATATCAATGGGCCTGGTACCCCATACTCCCGGAGTACCCCCCACAGAACCCCCCGAGGGACGCGGTCGAATGCCTTCTCCAAGTCCACAAAGCACATGTAAACTGGTTGGGCAAACTCCCACGCACCCTCCAGGACCCTGTTGAGGGTGTAGAGCTGGTCCAGTGTTCCACGACCAGCACGAAAACCACACTGCTCCTCCTGAATCCGAGGTTCGACTATCCGACGGACCCTCCTCTCCAGAACCCCTGAATAGACCTTACCAGGGAGGCTTAAGAGTGTGATCCCCCTATAGTTGGAACACACCCTACGGTCCCCCTTTTTGAATAGGGGAACCACCACCCCAGTCTGCCAATCCAAGGGAACTGCCCCCGATGTCCACGCGATATTGCAGAGTCGCGTAAGCCAACACAACCCTACAACATCCAGAGCCCTAAGGAACTCCGGGCGAATCTCATCCACCCCCGGAGCCTTGCCACCGCGGAGCTTTTTAACCACCTCGGCGACCTCAGCACCAGAGATCGGAGAACCCGACCCAAAGTCCCCAGGCTCCGCTTCCTCAGTGGAAGACGTGCCAGTAGGATTGAGGAGGTCTTCGAAGTATTCCGCCCACCGACTCACAACATCCCGAGTTGAGGTCAGCAGCACGCCACCCCACCATAAATGGTGTTGGTCGCGTACCTCTTTCCCCCCCTGAGACGCCGGATGGTGGACCAGAATCGCCTCGAAGCCGTACGGAAGTCATTCTCCATGGCCTCTCCGAACTCCTCCCACGCCCGAGTTTTTGCCTCAGCAACCACCCGAGCCGCATGCCGCTTGGACTGCCGGTACCTATCAGCTGCTTCCGGGGTCCCACAAGCCAAAAAGGCCCAATAGGACTCCTTCTTCAGCCTGACAGCATCCCTCACTGCCGGTGTCCACCACCGGGTTCGAGGGTTGCCACCACGACAGGCACCAACAACCTTGCGGCCACAGCTCCGATAAGCTGCCTCGACAATAGAGGCGCGGAACACGGCCCACTCGGACTCCATGTCCCCCGCCTCCCTCGGAACGTGTTCAAAGCTCTCCCGGAGGTGGGAGTTAAAGCTCCGTCTTACGGGAGACTCTGCCAGACGTTCCCAGCAGACCCTCACAATACGTTTGGGTCTGCCAGGTCTGACCGGCATCCTCCCCCACCATCGGAGCCAACTCACCACCAGGTAGTAATAATGAGACAACCATTATAAATAGCAATGTTTAGTCAGGGATTATAAACTATTATTGATCAGTGCACCTAATTTATGCAAAACCATCCGAGCTTTGTTTGCAAGACAAATACATTTCTGAAGAAAACAGTAAGAAATAAATGATGAGAGCCAGTAAGGAAAGGTAAAGTATAAATTGTAGAAAAAGCAAAAAGAGCAACTTGGTCTGGTGACAAGACAGTATTGTCCTTGAGAAGATGTAAACTGAAAGTGAAGGACAGTGTGATAAGCTGCTGGCTGGATAGTGCTCACACAGCCTCTCTGGCCAAGCGCAGCATCAATAATAATAATAATAATAATAATTGTCTAATCTTGTCATCTGCGTATGTTTCCCATACACAGACGAAATTCGTCTCTGCATTTAACCCAACCACCTACCAGGCGGTGCAGTGAGCAGCCATAGAAGGCGCTCGGGGAAAGATATAAAGTCAAAAAGTCAACCCCCCCCCCCTGCCCCCTTTTTTTAAATAAGGGGGGGGGGGGGGTTGAATGGGCATGCTACAGCCAAGCTTTTCTAAATGGTTTCTAGATTGTGCTTGACAATTCAACTTGTATTCAAATATATTGTAATGCTTTTTAAACACAATTTCTCATTCACACATTTAAAATTTCTGATTTGAAACTGTTACATAGAGAGTAAGAGCTAATGCTTGATACATGCATACTTGTTTGTAATTAGCAGTGTCAAAGATGAGGAAACAACTTGTTAAATCAGCCGTAAATTATTTACATTGCATCTGTAGATGCATTAACAGTCCAGGCTGGAACAGTGACAGAAGGCAGATTTATGCGTTCAACACAGACACAACTGTGTTCTGGTAAGAACACAGCAGTGAGACAAAAGCACATTGAGCTTAGAAGCAGTGTAACATTAAACCTGTTATAGCTACTAGGCATTAACAGCATAAAGTGCACATCTCTTACATCAACACAATAAAGCTGATGGTGAAAATGCTTAGATTTAGTGACTCATTCAAAATGTAAAGGTTCATTTTAGGCATAATAATATTATGGTGGGAAATGACAAAGTAGTAGCCATTTTAGTCAAACATCAAAAATAATATATGCAATCTCATCCAATATCATGAGATGTTATGCTCAAAAATCATGTGTTGTGACTGAATCTCCGCTGCTATCACAACAAAAATTTAGCTTCATGTCTGTGAAACTGATTGAATTATTGCCATTTTGGGTTTTAGTAGCTCTGCTGGCCAACTTGAATTGGACTGATTCCAAAAGTTATTGAGTTAAAGATAATAATCCATTGATTACTTTGGACATGTCTTATTTATTTATTTTCTTCTCTTCCGCTCTCGACAAGGCAAGTCGCATATCTTTCTGCTCCTTCCTTCCCTAAGTTTTTTTCCTCCTCCCTGCTTGCTTTTTGTCTCGTCTGACACTTCAGCGCTCACTCGAACCAATTTGCGATGGAATTAGTAAATTGGGCTGTTTCTTCAATAGATAAGATTTTTTCCACGAAGCGGACCGTGCCAGGAGAAGCGGTCTGCCCCTCTGACACACACGCGGCTGGATACATGATGGACTCATGGGGACAGTGGCAGCCTATGTGTTTGACCGTCTTGAGTGTCGAAGACGTGGAAGATTTGTGGATTATTGGACTATTAGTAGCAGCTGCTCTTTTTTTTGGCATCGGAGGGACTGTCTGCTACCTGAAGCTGAGGAGGGCTTCGGCGGCTATCAGCGCGCTGGCGAAACTCCCTGATCAGCATGATTCTCTGATCCGGGCCGTGAGCAACTCATCCCAGCTGTTGTATGAGCTCAATCGCACGTTGGGTGCGTCGGTGGACTACCGGGGACCTGCTGGGCGTTTTGGAACTCGTTTACAGCCGCCTGGGTCCCAACTGGGCATGGATGGGGGTTCATAGACCGGAACCTCATATGATTTGGAATTTTGGCTCTGAAACAGCGTCTGGACTTGGAGGCTGCAGTGAAAAAGAACACTGTGGTCTGAATTGGAATAAACAAAAAGACTATCTAATCTGGTTTCTGCACACGTCCTTGAAAAGAGGCCTGTTTGGAAACTTTCTCCTGGAGCGTAGTGTTGAAGTGCACTTGCTGACCTCCCTCACCCGCACCCCCCAGAGATCTCTGTGTGTGGCTCGGATGACGCCCAGCTGAACAAACTGCTGAACTGTGTTCTTTGAAGTTACTCACAGACTAAATATCTCCTTGCCTGTCGTCAAAACTGCAACAATGTCTCGTGTGACTGTGCTTTCGCTGATAGAGTTTTTGAGACTTTATCATGGAGTGTCCTCAGGCAATCTTTGATAAATTCTTTTTTTGAATATCACAAATGATACCTACTGTGCTTTTCCTTTTTCCATATCTGTTTTGCTCTTCATCCATGATGGATGAGAGATGGCCGCGCTGACGAACATGCGTGTTTTGAACATGCGTGTTTTGAATTGCTGCAGCTTAACATTCTCTGACCTCTGGACGACTGTGTTTACATGATCACGTTGTATCGGTTTACTGGTGCAATGTTAATAAAAAATCTCTTATCTCTTATCTTATCTCTCTTTTATTAAATATGGCCTGTGGTTTATGAGACATTTTGCTAACTGACAAATAGCAGTGACTTCAACAGTCAATGCTGAAGTTTCAAATATAGACATGCAGCATTGAGTATGTGTTCTGAATGACTGAGCTACAACCATACTGAGTCAGAATAATGGCCCTCATTCACGAACCGTTCGTACGCACAGATTTGTTCTTAAACTGTGCGTACGAGTGATTTAGGATCATTTGTGGCATTCAACAATGTTTTCGTATCCTACGATTTTTTCAGATACGAACAAAATTTACGAGTGGTCCGGACCTGTCGTATAATTTAGGAGCGTCAGTCTGCTGTCATCCAGACGGATCTTCTCCACGAATAACTTCATATTTCGTTATTTAGAAAATATTTTGGGTTTAAAAAAATCACGCACCATAATTATTCTTGACAATAGGTTATTCTGTTTGAATTAGAATTATAATTTTAAGTTTAATTTGTCTGGTGTGTCGCGCAGGCTTCAGTGAGTCGTGCGCTCCCCTTGGTCATCAAAGCCGCTCCTCATATTAACACCCAGGTACATAAAATTCCCATACACCGCCGCAGAACAAGTACGAATTAAGACTGATTTTCATGCTATTGCTGGACTGCTGTGCCAAACACCATCGGAGCAATAGATTATTATATCTGATTCGAAATATAACCTGCAGAATGTGGTTGCGCGATGACGAGCGCGCATGACTCATTTGTGCTGCAAAACATGTTGGCATGCGTCTGCGCAGCGTGGCATTTATTGTCCATCCATCTCGCAGACTATTCCTTGACCACCTCCTGTCCGTGCTGCGGCGAGACGTTTGTTTGAAGCCATTTTCAGATCAAACCATTTATTCTTGATTTCTGATACTGTACGACCCACGGGACACACAACATATGCACTACAATATTAATATGAAGTTAACTGTAGTTTCGAGACATTTTAAAATGCTTCTGTTCAAAAACACATCCGACACTTGCGGGGGGGGGGGGGGTAGCGGTGCGCTCTTCTGAATAAGTGAAACTATAATGTAACACAGTACACTAAAATTAAAGATATTTGACCATCCGACACTTGCGGGGGGGGGGGTAGCGGTGCAGAGCAGAACTTCAATCTCCGAACGCGTGAAGTCCTTCTTTTTACTTCTTGATTTAGAATGAATGGACACTTCCTGCTGTCAAAAGGCAGGAAACGTGGCCTTATATGGTGTTTTGAGGGGTGGGAATTATGTAAATGACCTCTCCGCGAGCACGCGCAGGTGGATGGAACAGGTGGGATTCATCAACTTTACGCAACCCGTTTACACACGTTTCCTGTGGATAGAAGACTTTGTTGAATCTGACGTGGCATGTTCGTACGAACGCTTCGTACGCACAGAAGTAGGAGAAATTTAGGATAAAAATACGAACATTTTCGTGAATGAGGGCCATTGTCTGTAAAACTGGCTAAATTATAGCAATGTTGGGTTTTCTAAGGTTAGTCATCTGATGTGACCATCTTTAACTGGAATGACTTTAAGCACTGGCAGATTACAGGTTTTAAGGTATACAGTGGTGTTTTTAAAAAGCACGCTGTCAAATAACTTTTTTTCCTCTCCCCATAATAGCATTTAGGCCAGTGGAACAGTGAGGCAACAAGGAGCAGAGGTCACAAAGGTGCAGGACTTCAAGTACTTGGGGTCCACTGTCCAGGAAAATGTGGAGTTTAGTAAAGATGATAAAAAGAGAGTCCAGGCAGGATGGAGTGGATGGAGAAAAGTTTCAGGAGTGAATTGTGACTAAAGGGTGTCAGCAAAGGTCAAAGGAAAAGTTTACAAGACAGTGGTGAGACCAGCTATGTTGTATGGTCTGGAGACAGAGACATGGACAAAAAGACAGGAGACAGAACTGGAAGTAGCAGAAATGAAGATGCTGAGGTTCTCCTTAGGAGTGACAAGGATGGATAAGATCAGGAATGAGATCATCAGAGGTACAGCACATGTTGAACAACTGGGAGATAAAGTTAGGGAGGACACACTGAGATGGTTTGGACATGTCCAGAGGAGGGACAGTGGTTTGGACATGTCCAGAGGAGGGACAGTGGGTATTTTTGTAGAAGGATGTTAGAAATGCAGCTTCCAGGAAAAAGACAAGGAGATATATGGATGCAGTTAGAGAGAACATGGAGGTAGTTGGAGTGAGGACAGAGTGACGTGGAGGAGAATGACTCGCTGTGGTGATCCCTGAAGAGGGAAAAGCTGAAAGACGAAGAAGAAGAAAATGCCTTTTTACAAAGTACCTGAGACAAAGACTTTTTGTTGTTTTCTTGCCACCCTCTGGTCACATGGAGCCCTGAGCGGCACACCACCCTTTCAACATGTTGTGTATGAGGGAATTCCCCTAAACCTTTTTACTAAAAAATATGGTTCATTGTCCATTTTATTCAGTGGAAAATACTGTTCATTGAGCCTTTTCTACTAGAGAAGTACAAAGTAAAATGTCTCTCTTTTCAAGGCCGTTCTGAAACAAACTTTTGCATCGAGCTCCAATAGTTGGTTGATGAATTATACACCCTGTTGCAGGCTCTCTGTGGAGGTTAATTATCCAACTTATTACTTCAACAATGTTTTAAAAGAGAGCACAAAAGAAGAGAAGAAATATTGGCCCTCATGCACGAACCGTTCGTACGCACAGATTTGTTCTTATACTGTTCGTACGAGTGATTTAGGATCATTTGTGGCATCCAACAATGTTTTCGTATCCTAGGATTTTTTTCAGATACGAACAAAATTTACGAGTGGTCCGGACCTGTCGTATATTTTAGGAGCGTCAGTCTGCTGTCATCCAGACGGGATTTCTCCACTAATAACTTCATATTTCGTTATTTAGAAA
>JBBPBX010066373.1:0-19685 GCA_038048925.1 Garcialebias charrua | reverse complement strand
GGGATGATGGTCGCGGTCTTCAGGCAGGTGGGAACTAACTCCAGTGCAAGTGAGGTGGTGAAGATGTCAGCCAGCACCTCACAGAGCTGGTCCGCACATTCCTTCAGAACTTTCCCTGGGATGTTGTCTGGTCCGGTTGCTTTATGAGGATTAATCTTTCTGAGACTGCCTCTCACTTCTGCTGCGGACACCCTGAGATGCTCTTCATCTGGTGATGAGGTGAGTCTGGTGCTAGCAGGTCTGTTTGGATCATCAAAACGTGCATAAAACTTATTGAGGGCATCAGGCAGAGATGGGTCCCTGGGGCATTGTTTGTTTTTGCCTTTGTAATCTGTTATGCATTTAATACCCTTCCACATGCTCCGTGGGTCTTGTGAGGTGAACTGTCCCTCGATCCTCTGTGCATACGTGGCCTTGGCCTTCTTAATGCCATCCTTCAGTTCATTCCTGCTTTTCCTCAGCTCCACTTTATCTCCTGACTTGAATGCAGTGTCTCTGGCTGCTAACAAGGCGTGAACTTCTCTATTTAACCAGGGTTTCCGGTTTGGGTAGGATTTCACATATTTTTTTATGGATACATTCTCAGAGCATGTACTGATGTAACCCAGGACTGAGGAAGCGTACAGATCCATGTCCACTGAACTTCCATCAGTAGCTGCTTCCCTGAAAACAGACCAGTTTGTCCTCTCAAAACAGTCTCTCAACAAGGGGGAACTATCTTGAGGCCAGATTGTTATTTGTCTTTGTTCCGGCTTGGACCGCCTGAGTGGGGGGAGTTCTCTTGGCGCCAGGATCAGAGACTCGTGGTCTGAAGATCCGAGCGCTGGGCGTGTCTTCGCCGTGTATGCCCCCTTTACATTTGTGAAGACTTGGTCGAGTGTTACCTGCATGAAGCTGGTTAATCTCATGTTACCTGTATGAAGCTGGTTAATCTCATGTTACCTGCATGAAGCTGGTTAATCTCATGTTACCTGCATGAAGCTGGTTAATCTCATGTTACCTGCATGAAGCTGGTTAATCTCATGTTACCTGCATGAAGCTGGTTAATCTCATGTTACCTGCATGAAGCTGGTTAATCTCATGTTACCTGCATGAAGCTGGTTAATCTCATGTTACCTGCATGAAGCTGGTTAATCTCATGTTACCTGCATGAAGCTGGTTAATCTCATGTTACCTGCATGAAGCTGGTTAATCTCATGTTACCTGCATGAAGCTGGTTAATCTCATGTTACCTGCATGAAGCTGGTTAATCTCATGTTACCTGCATGAAGCTGGTTAATCTCATGTTACCTGCATGAAACTGGTTAATCTCATGTTACCTGCATGAACTGGTTAATCTCATGTTACCTGCATGAAACTGGTTAATCTCATGTTACCTGCATGAACCTGGTTAATCTCATGTTACCTGCATGAAACTGGTTAATCTCATGTTACCTGCATGAACCTGGTTAATCTCATGTTACCTGCATGAACTGGTTAATCTCATGTTACCTGCATGAAGCTGGTTAATCTCATGTTACCTGCATGAAGCTGGTTAATCTCATGTTACCTGCATGAAGCTGGTTAATCTCATGTTACCTGCATGAAGCTGGTTAATCTCATGTTACCTGCATGAAGCTGGTTAATCTCATGTTACCTGCATGAAGCTGGTTAATCTCATGTTACCTGCATGAAGCTGGTTAATCTCATGTTACCTGCATGAAGCTGGTTAATCTCATGTTACCTGCATGAAGCTGGTTAATCTCATGTTACCTGCATGAAGCTGGTTAATCTCATGTTACCTGCATGAAGCTGGTTAATCTCATGTTACCTGCATGAAGCTGGTTAATCTCATGTTACCTGCATGAAGCTGGTTAATCTCATGTTACCTGCATGAAACTGGTTAATCTCATGTTACCTGCATGAACCTGGTTAATCTCATGTTACCTGCATGAACCTGGTTAATCTCATGTTACCTGCATGAACCTGGTTAATCTCATGTTACCTGCATGAACCTGGTTAATCTCATGTTACCTGCATGAAGCTGGTTAATCTCATGTTACCTGCATGAAGCTGGTTAATCTCATGTTACCTGCATGAAACTGGTTAATCTCATGTTACCTGCATGAAACTGGTTAATCTCATGTTACCTGCATGAAGCTGGTTAATCTCATGTTACCTGCATGAAGCTGGTTAATCTCATGTTACCTGCATGAAGCTGGTTAATCTCATGTTACCTGCATGAAGCTGGTTAATCTCATGTTACCTGCATGAAGCTGGTTAATCTCATGTTACCTGCATGAAGCTGGTTAATCTCATGTTACCTGCATGAAGCTGGTTAATCTCATGTTACCTGCATGAAGCTGGTTAATCTCATGTTACCTGCATGAAGCTGGTTAATCTCATGTTACCTGCATGAAGCTGGTTAATCTCATGTTACCTGCATGAAGCTGGTTAATCTCATGTTACCTGCATGAAGCTGGTTAATCTCATGTTACCTGCATTAAGATGGTTAATCTCATGTTACCTGCATAAAACTGGTTAATCTCATGTTACAAGCATGAAGCTGGTTAATCTCATGTTACCTGCATGAAGCTGGTTAATCTCATGTTACCTGCATGAAGCTGGTTAATCTCATGTTACCTGCATGAAGGTTAATCTCATGTTACCTGCATGAAACTGGTTAATCTCATGTTACCTGCATGAAGCTGGTTAATCTCATGTTACCTGCATGAAGCTGGTTAATCTCATGTTACCTGCATGAAGCTGGTTAATCTCATGTTACCTGCATGAAGCTGGTTAATCTCATGTTACCTGCATGAAGCTGGTTAATCTCATGTTACCTGCATGAAGCTGGTTAATCTCATGTTACCTGCATGAAGCTGGTTAATCTCATGTTACCTGCATGAAGCTGGTTAATCTCATGTTACCTGCATGAAGCTGGTTAATCTCATGTTACCTGCATGAAGCTGGTTAATCTCATGTTACCTGCATGAAGCTGGTTAATCTCATGTTACCTGCATGAAGCTGGTTAATCTCATGTTACCTGCATTAAGATGGTTAATCTCATGTTACCTGCATAAAACTGGTTAATCTCATGTTACAAGCATGAAGCTGGTTAATCTCATGTTACCTGCATGAAGCTGGTTAATCTCATGTTACCTGCATGAAGCTGGT
Organism: Garcialebias charrua; assembly: GCA_038048925.1. Lineage (NCBI taxonomy): Eukaryota > Metazoa > Chordata > Actinopteri > Cyprinodontiformes > Rivulidae > Garcialebias > Garcialebias charrua. The sequence goes on along the minus strand of JBBPBX010066373.1, from coordinate 16,529 downwards.
TAATCTCATGTTACCTGCATGAAACTGGTTAATCTCATGTTACCTGCATGAAACTGGTTAATCTCATGTTACCTGCATGAAGCTGGTTAATCTCATGTTACCTGCATGAAGCTGGTTAATCTCATGTTACCTGCATGAAGCTGGTTAATCTCATGTTACCTGCATGAAGCTGGTTAATCTCATGTTACCTGCATGAAGCTGGTTAATCTCATGTTACCTGCATGAAGCTGGTTAATCTCATGTTACCTGCATGAAGCTGGTTAATCTCATGTTACCTGCATGAAGCTGGTTAATCTCATGTTACCTGCATGAAGCTGGTTAATCTCATGTTACCTGCATGAAGCTGGTTAATCTCATGTTACCTGCATGAAGCTGGTTAATCTCATGTTACCTGCATGAAACTGGTTAATCTCATGTTACCTGCATGAAGCTGGTTAATCTCATGTTACCTGCATGAAACTGGTTAATCTCATGTTACCTGCATGAAACTGGTTAATCTCATGTTACCTGCATGAAGCTGGTTAATCTCATGTTACCTGCATGAAGCTGGTTAATCTCATGTTACCTGCATGAAGCTGGTTAATCTCATGTTACCTGCATGAAGCTGGTTAATCTCATGTTACCTGCATGAAGCTGGTTAATCTCATGTTACCTGCATGAAGCTGGTTAATCTCATGTTACCTGCATGAAGCTGGTTAATCTCATGTTACCTGCATGAAGCTGGTTAATCTCATGTTACCTGCATGAAGCTGGTTAATCTCATGTTACCTGCATGAAGCTGGTTAATCTCATGTTACCTGCATGAAGCTGGTTAATCTCATGTTACCTGCATGAAGCTGGTTAATCTCATGTTACCTGCATGAAGCTGGTTAATCTCATGTTACCTGCATGAAGCTGGTTAATCTCATGTTACCTGCATGAAGCTGGTTAATCTCATGTTACCTGCATGAAACTGGTTAATCTCATGTTACCTGCATGAACCTGGTTAATCTCATGTTACCTGCATGAAACTGGTTAATCTCATGTTACCTGCATGAACCTGGTTAATCTCATGTTACCTGCATGAAACTGGTTAATCTCATGTTACCTGCATGAACCTGGTTAATCTCATGTTACCTGCATGAACCTGGTTAATCTCATGTTACCTGCATGAAGCTGGTTAATCTCATGTTACCTGCATGAAGCTGGTTAATCTCATGTTACCTGCATGAAACTGGTTAATCTCATGTTACCTGCATGAAGCTGGTTAATCTCATGTTACCTGCATGAAGCTGGTTAATCTCATGTTACCTGCATGAAGCTGGTTAATCTCATGTTACCTGCATGAAGCTGGTTAATCTCATGTTACCTGCATGAAGCTGGTTAATCTCATGTTACCTGCATGAAGCTGGTTAATCTCATGTTACCTGCATGAAGCTGGTTAATCTCATGTTACCTGCATGAAGCTGGTTAATCTCATGTTACCTGCATGAAGCTGGTTAATCTCATGTTACCTGCATGAAGCTGGTTAATCTCATGTTACCTGCATGAAACTGGTTAATCTCATGTTACCTGCATGAAGCTGGTTAATCTCATGTTACCTGCATGAAGCTGGTTAATCTCATGTTACCTGCATGAAGCTGGTTAATCTCATGTTACCTGCATGAAGCTGGTTAATCTCATGTTACCTGCATGAAGCTGGTTAATCTCATGTTACCTGCATGAAGCTGGTTAATCTCATGTTACCTGCATGAAACTGGTTAATCTCATGTTACCTGCATGAAACTGGTTAATCTCATGTTACCTGCATGAAGCTGGTTAATCTCATGTTACCTGCATGAAACTGGTTAATCTCATGTTACCTGCATGAAGCTGGTTAATCTCATGTTACCTGCATGAAACTGGTTAATCTCATGTTACCTGCATGAAGCTGGTTAATCTCATGTTACCTGCATGAAGCTGGTTAATCTCATGTTACCTGCATGAAGCTGGTTAATCTCATGTTACCTGCATGAAACTGGTTAATCTCATGTTACCTGCATGAAACTGGTTAATCTCATGTTACCTGCATGAAACTGGTTAATCTCATGTTACCTGCATGAAGCTGGTTAATCTCATGTTACCTGCATGAAGCTGGTTAATCTCATGTTACCTGCATGAAACTGGTTAATCTCATGTTACCTGCATGAAGCTGGTTAATCTCATGTTACCTGCATGAAGCTGGTTAATCTCATGTTACCTGCATGAAGCTGGTTAATCTCATGTTACCTGCATGAAGCTGGTTAATCTCATGTTACCTGCATGAAGCTGGTTAATCTCATGTTACCTGCATGAAGCTGGTTAATCTCATGTTACCTGCATGAAGCTGGTTAATCTCATGTTACCTGCATGAAGCTGGTTAATCTCATGTTACCTGCATGAAGCTGGTTAATCTCATGTTACCTGCATGAAGCTGGTTAATCTCATGTTACCTGCATGAAGCTGGTTAATCTCATGTTACCTGCATGAAACTGGTTAATCTCATGTTACCTGCATGAAACTGGTTAATCTCATGTTACCTGCATGAAGCTGGTTAATCTCATGTTACCTGCATGAAGCTGGTTAATCTCATGTTACCTGCATGAAGCTGGTTAATCTCATGTTACCTGCATGAAGCTGGTTAATCTCATGTTACCTGCATGAAGCTGGTTAATCTCATGTTACCTGCATGAAGCTGGTTAATCTCATGTTACCTGCATGAAGCTGGTTAATCTCATGTTACCTGCATGAAGCTGGTTAATCTCATGTTACCTGCATGAAGCTGGTTAATCTCATGTTACCTGCATGAAGCTGGTTAATCTCATGTTACCTGCATGAAGCTGGTTAATCTCATGTTACCTGCATGAAACTGGTTAATCTCATGTTACCTGCGTTGATCAGAACCAGAGCGCTGAAGAGAGCGACCTGCTGCTCGGTGAGCTTCAGAGCGCACATGCCATGAGCGAAGTCGAACACTGCCGCCATCAAATCCCCGCATGCTTGGAGAAAAGACGGCACAACGCTCAGGTCAACCACGGTGAACACGGCCTTTAGTTCTCTGCACAGATCTGTTCGTGAAATATTCACCCAAAGACCTGAAGAGCTCAGTTCCAGCAAACTTCCCGTCAAAGAACACGGTGTTGTTGTCCGTGTTGAAGAAGCGACACATTCGGACCAGAACCACCTCCATTGAGCCTGTGGGTGGGGTTAAAACAAACAAACAATAAAGAAAAGGGAAAACATTTGTGACTGTGTCTGTTAGCAAAATATCTGATGAACTGGCACCATTCTAATGAAACTTGCAGGCAGTAATTATCAGATGTGCATCTATAACAGTTCCCTTTTTGAGCCAAGCTAATTTAAAATGGCTGCTACAGCTAGTGTCATCAGCCAGCAGAAAACTGTCTATAACTTGACCTAATGTTTGAGGTGGTAGCTGAGAGTCACTCACAACACATCCACTGAGCGCAACATTTCACAAGATTGTGCAAAATCTTATTTTTAAACTTTGACCAAAACGGCTACATCTCTGTTGTTTCTCATCACAAGGTGAGCTTAGTCCAGAACTCTGACATGTATTCCTTCAAGGAATGCTGGGCCTTTCAATAAGCTGGTTTTGAAGGGGAATAAAGACTCACCAGTCTTTAAGAGGGCAATCTGGTCATTCTGGGTGAGCAGACGGAAACCAGGTATGTGCTTTGCAAACTCCACCACATACTGTACGGCATCAGTGAGTCTGATGGCACAGTGCTGCCACATCTCGTCCACCGTCTGGAAAGAAAACAACAAATAGAACCAAAAAATAAAAAGATTAATTCACCGTACTTGTCGCCGTACACGTTGCACCACCGTATAAGTCGCATTGGTCCAAATATGTCTAATAAAGTGAGAAAAAACATAAATATGTCACTTCGCCATATACGTCAAATCTATTATACATCGCCGCTAACAACCCGGAATTGTGGGCCGGTGTTGTGCCAAAAATCGATTGGCTGCCAAATGGCGGCCACGAGAGCGTACGGTACACGGGAGGACTTTAACAAGAATTTAACAAGATTAACACTTAAAAACAATTATTTGTTTGCTTGAAATTATAGTAAAGGTGTGTGTCAGTTTAACTTTTCCTTAATAAATGCACATTGACAGTGAAATAATAATAATAATAATAATAATAATGAATTCAATTTATAACACACTTTTCATTAATGAAAATCTCAAAGTGCTAAAATCAGCTGCATGTTGCTCCAGGAGTTCCAGAGAGAGATGAAGTGACTTTGTAATAATAAATAATAATAATGAATTTAATTTGTAACGCACTTTTTATTAACAAAAATCTCAAAGTGCTACAAGGTGCAACTAAAATCAATGATCACATAAAAACAAGTGATAAAATCAAGTAAAATCAATGATAAAATAACAAAAATCAATAATAAAATCAACTAAAAAACAATGATAATATCAACTAAAATCAGAGATAAAATCATGTGGAGGCAGAGTAGGCTTGCTTAAAAAGAAAGGTTGTAAGGCAAACCAAGTGACTAGCATCACTTTAATGAGACACTTGGATTGCCATATTAGTCAACCGCCCTCTAGTGGCTGAAAATGGTAGTGTTCAATGTTTTCCATGTCAGAATGAATGAAATCGTCAGATCTCAGCCAAAAATTGGGTTTTAAATATGGGGGGGGGGGGGATACGTCACTTCACTGTATAAGTTGCAGGAATGCTAATTTATGCAAGAACCTGTGACTTATGCTGCTAAATTTACGGTATTTGTGTCCTTTCTCAGCTGACCATCTGTGTGTAAAATGAACTGAGACACACCGGTCATCCCACACAAACCATTCCCCTGTCATATTTGATCAACCTACTGCTTGAGTCTATATTTTATAACTTTATTCTTCCCCATCTTTCTACCTTAGAAAAATGTTTTGATCAAAGTGAAAAAAGGAGGAGGGAAAATGATGAAAGAAGTCTTAGTTCTCTCTGATTCATCAAACAAAAGTCACCTCACACCATTCAAATGACGTGTTTTCTTTTGACACCGTCTGAATCACCCAAGAGCAAAGCAAGGCAATTAAACAATAAGTAAATTAAAGATTTTTTTTTAATCAGGAGGAAACTGAGATGATATACTTTGCTTTGGTAGGCTTGGACCTCCTCTCTGCTGAACAGCTTCCACCTGAGCGCCTGCAGCTCCTCCAGGCCGAACTGGCTGGTCTCTCTGTGGGAGCGCACGATGCTGGCGCACAGTTCCTCTGAAGAAAGGCAAAGAACGTTAAACGTGCAGCGCGACTGTCATATTGTTAAGTTTGCAGATGATACAGCTGTGGTGGGATGCATCACAGATAATGATGAATCCAGCTACAGACAGGAGGTGGAACATCTGGAGAGCTGGTGCAAAGAGAACAACCTTCACATGAATGTGAAGAAGACGAAGGAGATGATTGTGGACTTCAGAAGGAACAAACACACCCACACCCCACTGTATATAGGTGGATCTGCGGTGGAGGTGGTCTCCAGCTACAAGTACCTGGGTGTACACTTGAATGATAACCTCAGCTGGAGCAATAACACCACCAGCCTGATCAAGAAAGGTCATCAGAGACTCTACTTCCTCAGACGGCTGAGACGAGCCGGTCTGAGAAGCCCAGTCCTCACCTCGTTCTACAGGTGTGCAGTGGAGAGCGTCCTGTGCTCCAGCATCAACGTGTGGCATGGAGGCTGCACAGTTGCAGAGAGAAAAGCTCTGCAGAGAGTGGTGAAGGCTGCACAGAAGTCTGTGGGAGTCAGTCTCCCCACCATCACAGACATTTACACCTCCAGATGCAGAAAAAGAGCCACCTGCATCATGAAAGACCTCACTCACCCAGCACACTCACTCTTTGCACCACTCCCCTCGGGACGGAGGTTGAGGAGCATCAAATGTAGAACCACTAGACTGAGAAACAGCTTCTACCCTGAGGCTGTCAGACTCATGAATAAATAAATAATAAGAATAAACACTGCAAAATGTCACATCATACTGATACTGTACTGATCTGTTTCTTGTTGCTGCGTTCATCTGTGACCATCTGCTCATGTTCGTGCTGCTGTTTATAATGATGTTTTTCTACTACATTAGGGCTTAGTGTATTACTAGCTGATGTGATGTCTCTCTTAGTTAATCCTAGATGTTATTATTGTATTTCTCTTGCATTTGTTGTTGGATGTAACTGGGACCCTGTGTACATAATCTCGTTTTCAACACATGTACTACATGCGGTGCAAATGACAATAAATTCTCTCTGACTCTGACTCTGACTCTGACTCTGACTTAAAGGTGGGTTTCATCCCGCTTCGCAGAGTGCCCACCGATGTTTCGTGGAGAGTGAGGATAGAGGCTGTACGGGTCGTCGAGGTGGGCGTAGGGGGGGATCGTCACGGGGTTGTGAGACTGCTGTCTGGAGTCAAAACCTGAGGAAACGGAAAGAAAATCCCAAGAGTACAGAGGAATGTCAAAGGCTGCATGCATCCCAACGTGAATGTTTCACCTCTTATATCAGGGTGTCCGCTGTTGTCCCCCCTCCCCTGGGATCTTGACGAGGGTGAGACACCGGAGCCTCTGTAGATCATTCCAGACACCTGAGAGTTGTTGGGGGAGCACACCAGGTAAGGGTGGACGTCAGCGGCGTAGGACATCAGCTCAGCCTCTCCGCCGTAGGCGTAGGCTACGGCCATGGGCTGCAGCAGCTGGGGGGACCGGTCCTGACGGGTCTTGGCAGCATAGGACAGCGCCACCTGGGCGTCTCCTTGAAGCTGCTGCTGTTGCTGCTGCTGCTGCTGGCGGTGCCTCTCCACCTCCGCGATGAGAGAGTCCCGCTGACGTTTGGACATCCGCCCAAACTTCACCGCTGGGAAGATCGAGAAGCAGAAGTTAAGAACCGGAAGAGGCTGCGGACGATGGACGGAGTGGACTTGTCTCGTTGTGTCGGGGCTCACCGTCTTTGCTCATGCCCTGCGCCAAGCACTTCTGCAGGCGGCAGTGCTGGCAGCGGTTGCGGCTGGCGCGGTCGATCTGACAGTTACTTTGTCTGGAGCAGGAATACGACACGGTGGGCAGCTGGCTGCGCCGGAAAAATCCCTGAGGGTTGAGTTAACACAACAAAGCACGGTTTCTGAATCAGAAAGAGTTACGTCTAAGTTGCATTTTATCCCCATCAACCCAAGAGACTCTGAACCTTTTGACACGAACTGTTAACGTTTACAATCGACTGTCACTGCTCCCTGTCCTCAAACTGTTTCACACTTTCTAAAAGACCTTATATGGATAATCTTAAATTGGGGTTTCTGTGGAAATCTAATGAACAAATAACTTACATGTTGTAGATAGCTCGGAGAAACGGTTGAATTCTGAGTGGACTGACGAGGCAAACAAAGAACGAAGTCGACTGACACTGCCTTAAAGCAACTACAGTTTTAAAGGTGGGGTGACATGATGTTAAAACATAGACATCTCTAAAAAGAGGAGCTACTCAGCTTTGATTTTTTGCACACAGATGCTTCGAATAATTAATATATAAAAGTATTTTTAAATAAAATAGTTTTAATGACGTAACTCTGCAATGCGTCGCAGTCAAACGCCGACGCATTTTTATGACGCAATGGCCAGAACGCACCTTGTAAATAACCAATAGCAGTGAATATATAAACCAAGGAAATAAGCAATTTAAGTGAAGATTTGAGCGATTTGTCTTCAGTTTGGGAAGCCGAAGTTAGTTCGAGTGTTGAACCAGAAACAGCTGGTTCCACTGTAGGACTGCAGCCATATTTATTTGAGTCTTACCGTTCAGGGTGCGAGGGCGAGTCCGACATGTCAGATGAGCAAGGTTACAACTTAGGGTGAAGGGCTGGAACCCGATCGTAGTCGTCTACAGAGCTGGTGATGTTAGAACACCCAAATGCGACACAACGTACCAGCATTTTTCAAGTTATACAAAAGAAAATAGGCGATCTTGAAGACAACAACACTGCGTGCTAATAGCAGCGGCAGACAGAATCTTCTAGTCCCTACGTCACAGATGTTGCATGCGTAAGTACCTGGATGTCCCGTGACGAAACACGGCGCCAATTTCAAAATCACTTTTAAATCAAATTTTCATTGATTTATAATTTTGCTTGTAAAAACTAACATAGTTGAATGATACAACATATATATGTTGTGCCACTTTATGCATAGTTCTAAAATCATGTCACACCACCTTTAAGAGTTCAAAGCAGGTCACGCTCCTCCTTAAGACAACTTAGCCATTAACTCCAGTTGTTTTGGCAGACACAACTCCATGTTCCTTTCTGGAAGCGCTCCAGAAGGCACCGGAAATATTACAGCTAAGTGCTGCTGCTGCTTGTGTTACCATAAATCCAAACAATTCTATGAAAATGGTAAAAATTCCAAATGTATTGCATAAAAATAGTTCACCTCTATGAAGAGCTGTTTTCAGATAGCATCAAGCTGCAGTGGCTTTTGCCCCACTAAAACTACTAGTTCAACTATCGGGTCAAAATGAAACTCTTTTAACTGAGGCCTCTACCACTAACATTTAAAGTAATTCAGCTTTTTGGGATATGCACAGATCAGCCTTTGTGATAACTGTTTTACTTTAAGGTTTGAGCTGTGTCGCGTTAATTCACTGTCTCCGTCCTGTTCGGTCGACTCCCAGAGCAAAGAATCGGACTAAAGACCTAGAAGTAGAGGAAGCTGCAATAACATGTTTGGAAACTCTACCTGTCCTGTTAGGTGACACAAACTCAGACAAAAGAAGGACATGAGTTGTGGTTCGCAGGCAGTTAAGTGTTTTTTTTGGGTACAACAACGTGAAACATTTTGGATCCGACCTTGAATTCAATTTTTGTTCCTACTCATAAAACTATTCATCAGTAACTTAGCTTAGGTGTCACTGAGCCTGGGAAACTGGAGAAGTATTTCAATGTCAATATGTTTTACAAGTTTTAAAATACTTTACCGGTGCCAACGGTAAATGTTTCAGCTCATTTTTAACAAGAGTAAGGAGCATAAATAAAAATAGAAACCATGGACAGAGGCTAACTGAGGCGTGTTAGTATTGTTTGTTGACCCACCTTGCAACCTTCACACGTGATGACTCCATAATGCACTCCAGAAGACTTATCGCCACAAATCTTGCATGGGATAACTTCAATCTGAGCTGAAACCACAGATGTAGAAGAGGCTGTGTTAACACTTTATTTGCTGATTGGTAACTCTAAATTGTCTCTAGGAGTGAGTGAGAGAGTGAATACAGTAGTTGTTTGTCTCATTTGTCTCTATGTGGCCCTGTGATGGACTTGCAACCCGTCCAGGGTGTACCCAGCCCCTCGCACAGTGATTGTTGGACATGGGCACCGGCGACCCCCGTGACCCAAAATGGAATAAGCGGGTAAAAGATAATGGATGGATATGAATAGAAATTAAAATCCACAAATGTGGCAGATATATTGATGCAGGGACTGAGTGAATGCTTATTACTGTACGTCCATCTTGTTAGACCTTTGTTGTCCCCGTTGCAGAGCAAAAAGGAGGAATTGCAAATACCCGCCGTCCATTCATCCGTGAATGCTGTGAGCACGATAACTGGAAAAATAAGTGAGATACCGACTTCCATTTTTGTGTGTGGCAGCATATAGTCGTAAGAAAGGTTCATTTTGAAAATTGGGTTGTCGTGTCAAAATACAAGATGGTTGCCATCATATATGTAAACTTTGTGAACTTGAAAACTTGGAAGAAGAAAAAAAGCAACAGGCCAACTTCCTTTTAGGTTCGTGGCTGCATCTAGGTGTAAAAATTGTTCATTTTGGAAATTGGGTTGCCATGTCGACTGTTGGATATGCACCATTGACCAGTGACTGGAAAAGGAAGAAGCGGGTAGAAGATACAATAATTTTCAGTCAGATCATCTGCACAGATTATTTTCTTTTCTTTTTTTTGTGCTGCAACGCTGAAAAAAAAAGAAGAAAGAAACTAAACTGTCCAGATGATGTGACTGAAAATTGTTGGATTGTATACCTGGATTATCGAGCATGAACTTTGTCTGGTAGAAGGTAGATGTATGGGTTGCCATGTCAAAATCCAAGATGGCCACCACCATATAAAACAATGCTTTATAGATTTTTATATTGCTTCAAAGTACAGTTTCCTCAAATGATTTGGTGGGCTGAAATTAATCTACATGTGCCAAGGCCACCATTGGCCACCCCGTGGCTCCACTATTGCACATGATGGTGGATAAAATTGCTCCCTCTTGCCAGGATCCATCACTCTGTGCTGCCTTGGACAAGTAACAATAAACCAGTTGTCTTTATCTCCACATGCAGTGTAACTTCCATCAACTTGAATATTTTGCACCCAAAACATTAAGGTTTACTTGCACTCCTCGTTCAATTCCCATCCAGAAAAACACTAATCTAAAAACTGTAAAATCCTTCAGCAGGGGGGTACATCAGCTTGTTTCAATTAAAGTTGTAGCACTCTGTGAAGGAATGCATATCGCCCGCTGCTTTTCCTGTCAGAAATTTAAGCTAACGGCAGCTCGTGTTGCAAAATGACAGTTTCAGCTGCTTTGGTTAAATCTCAAAAACAATGCCACGCACAGTCTTATGAGATATTGTGAAACCTAATGCTGTCTGTTAGCGCTTGCCTGGGATATGTGCTAGGAAGGACTCTCAGCTACTACCACACCAAATTCTAACCAACAGTATCTGTAAACTTTGAGTTGTAGCAAGTTTTATGTTTGCCAAGGTCAGTTTAGCTGTGGGTCAACTCTGAAATTGCATCTGTTGTAGGTACATACCCACTAAATACATTCTGAGGTTACCGTAATCAACATCGGCACACTGATAGGATATTTTGCTAAAAAATATTTTGCTAAAAAACAAAAAAGCATACACACATAGAGAGAGGCCAAAACAATAATTCTTGATAAAAAATGATAAAATCATGACAGCGTTCAGCACCAGTGCCATCTAACAAGGTTGTCAACAATTCAAAAGACATTTGAGCAACATCCTTCTTTAGGGCTTGGGTATCCTGCAAATGATTGTTTTCTTCTTCAATAAAAGAACATATTGTAGTTGTAACTTTGTGCCAGACTCTGCATTAAATTGTGGTGGTACCGAGTGTTTCTCATTAAAATTATGACATTTACAAGGCACACCGGTTCGTAGACCATAGGAAATTTTTAGAACATCTGAGACACATTTACAAATTTAAAAAACAGTTTATTTGTTTCCATTTGTATATATAAATACTTTGTAAAAAAATTAAATAATTAAAAGTTCTAGTCCAGACCCAGGTGTGTGGCTAATTACCCACGCCACTGACATGTGTTCAGGCACCGCGCCCCAAACAATTTGTTGTCGAGTCCAGTGAAGCAGCCACAGACATCTGAAGATGGTCAAGTGCAGTGGTTTGGAGAACCCAAACAGCAGTCGTCCTTCATGGAGCCAGAACAATGGTGATTGCAGTGGAGACAAAACAGTAGTGATCTTCTGTAGTCAAAGCAGCAGTGGTCCCAACTTCAGCAAAAGGACCTGACACACATGCAGACACACGCACAGGAGGAGGAGGAGGAAGCAGCAAGCTTGGTCTTCATACCACGAAAGCCAGAACAGCACGCATGACACGGTCTGCTGCTCAACGACAACCAAACCCCACACAGGTTTGAGCCACGTAGTGGGAGCATGAAGAAAAGTGCCAGAACAGGCATTGCTGCCTCCTTTTATACTCCACCCACTTATCAAACAGGAAGTGACATTTCCCTAGCCAGGTATATCAGGAAGTGACATTTCCCTAGCCAGGTATATTTCTATACGGCTACACCTACCCCACCTTTTTGAATCGTCGACCCGACGATGGCAGGTTCAAAAATTCAAAACTGATGTCAATTCCAAGGTCTAAACAAAGCTGAAATCTTCGAAACCCCTGAAGGGAGACCAAGAACATTATCATTAGACATCTCAGCAGGTCGGAAACCCCTGAAGGGAGACCAACAACATTAACAGCATTCAGTGTGCCCACAACTGTGCAGGGGTATGACACCACCTCAGTCGATCCAACACTGACGGGCACGTCGGCTGTACCCCTGTCCATAAAACCCATCAATGTGAGGGAGAGCTCCTGAAGACTCTCTCTCCCTCTGGCTGTTCTCCGGAAAAGTATGCCTCCTGAAGAGCAACATACAACTTTGAACAATAAAATTCCTATAAAATTTCAAGTATCTCTGTTTCTGCACTAGAGCAATACTTAATTTCAGTTTCATACCCGGCCTCTTGGGCTCTCATCCACACTTCATCCACTCGTTCAACCCTATACCCATCCTTTCTCTAAAGATGGACACGTCCCATCTCTAGGCACAAAAATTAATCTCTCTGATACAGAGAGACTAGGCGTGAAAGGGGCATAAGGTAATGATGAAGAGGTGGACGGCTGAGCACTTGGGCCAGTCTGTCCATGTCACAACTGGTCATTATCAGCCTTTAAAACTTGCCATTGTGAGTTCCTTTATTTCCTCCTCCATGATTGCCACAAGCTTACTCCGCTACCTGTGATTACTACAGTGCAGAGCACCCTGAGGCTAAAACTGTGAACACCTCACCAAACACTGGTGAAGATCTGCATGGAACCACTGCTGCTTTGACTCCAGGCAGTCCAATCTGCACATAAAAAAATCAGTTAAAAATAATATATATACAAATATAAAAGCAAAAGCATACACGTCTCAGATGTTCACAAAAGTACTATGTGTATATATATATATACATACATATATATATACATACATATATACATACATACATACATACATACATACATACATACATACATACATACATACATACATACATACATATACATATATATATATATATATACAGTGTATATATATATATACACACACACAGGATCCTTCCAACAACGCCAAATGTGGTGGTACCGAGTGTTTCTCATTAAAATTATGACATTTACAAGGCACACCGGTTCGTAGACCATAGGAAATTTTTAGAACATCTGAGACACATTTACAAATTTAAAAAACAGTTTATTCGTTTCCATTTGTATATATAAATACTTTTAAAATACTTTGTAAAAAGATTAAATAATTAAAAGTTCTAGTCCAGACCCAGGTGTGTGGCTAATTAACCACGCCACTGACATGTGTTCAGGGACCGCGCCCCAAACAATTTGTTGTCGAGTCCAGTGAAGCAGCCACAGACATCTGAAGATGGTCAAGTGCAGTGGTTTGGAGAACCCAAACAGCAGTCGTCCTTCATGGAGCCAGAACAATGGTGATTGCAGTGGAGACAAAACAGTAGTGATCTTCCGTAGTCAAAGCAGCAGTGGTCCCAACTTCAGCAAAAGGACCTGACACACATGCAGACACACGCACAGGAGGGGGAGGAGGAAGCAGCAAGCTTGGTCTTCATACCACGAAAGCCAGAACAGCACGCATGACACGGTCTGCTGCTCAACGACAACCAAACCCCACACAGGTTTGAGCCACGTAGTGGGAGCATGAAGAAGGAACCAAGTGCCAGAACAGGCATTGCTGCCTCCTTTTATACTCCACCCACTTATCAAACAGGAAGTGACATTTCCCTAGCCAGGTATATTTCTATACGGCTACAAAATCATAGATCTGTTCAAAGAACTTTTAGTCAGCCCAAAACGGTCAAGTAATAATTACAGCATGTAACTGTCATTATGTGATCTGGGAGTTTGGAAAAATTGTTAAGATGGAAAACCAGCGCTGATGCAAGAGTGGAGCAGAAATACCACAGAGATGTCACAGAGGTGGACAGAAGACTTCTTAAAAAGTGACCTTTTCTACATTTTGATTATTAGAAGAGCCACTCACATTGGGCCTCATGCAAGAACCGTTCGTACGCACAGATTTATTCTTAAACTGTGCGTACGAGTGATTTAGGATCATTTGTGGCATTCAACAATGTTTTCGTATCCTACGATTTTTTTCAGATACGAACAAAATTTACGAGTGGTCCGGACCTGTCGTATATTTTACGAGCAGTCGGTCTGCTGTCATCCAGACGGAATTTCTCCACTAATAACTTCATATTTCGTTATTTAGAAAATATTTAGAGTTTAAAAAAGTCACGCACCACAATTGTTTTTGACAATAGGTTCTGTTTGAAGTCGAATTATAATTTTAAATGTAATAATGACTAACGGATTAAAGTATTTAAATTAAAATCAATTTGTTATCAATGCCGTTTTCTAACACTACAATATTAATATGAAGATCTCAAACTGAAACCAACTTAAATTATGAATTAATTTAAGTTTAATTTGTCTCGGTAACGCAGACTTCGGTAACGCAGACTTTAGGTTGACCTCCTCCTGTTGCTGTCATATAGCTCAGATAGCTCAATGAGATGAGCGTTGTCGCAGTTCCGAACCTTATGGGTTCAATTCCCACATGGGACAATGTTTTTTTTCTCTCCCTTTAATTCATTCCAGATTTAAAAAACACAAGAAAACTATTTACAATACAACAAGAAATGAAGCATAAAGTCTTTTTAACAAAATGGCTCTTTTGCATGATGCACGAACATGTTCGTATTTTATCCTAAATTTCTCCTACTTTTGTTCGTACGAAGCGTTCGTACGAACATGCCACGTCAGATTCAACAAACTCTTCTATCCTTAGGAAAAGTGTGTAAATGAGCTGCGTACTATGATGAATCCCACCTTTTCTATTCGCCTGCGCGTGCACGCGGAGAGGTTATTTACATAATTCCCACCCCTCAAAACACCATATAAGGCTACGTTTCCTGCCTCAGAGGCAAAACGTGTTCTGATGGAGATGTTCAATATTTATCATCTAAAACTAATTACTCTGACCCAATAATTATAACCCAGCTCACTTATATCAAATATTCTCTGTTCCCTTTTAACACTTATATTTGATATTACAAACATGTTGTTTGCTTTTCTCTGATACAGAAAAGACAGTCTTCTAGCCTTGACAATGTCTGGATAAGATGTTCTTGTAGGATCAGAAACACGACTTGTTTGTTTTATCTGTAAGACGTCAGAGCTTGTCAAACTCCACCTGCTTCTTGTTTAAATAGCTTGTCATGTCCAGTACAATTTGGAATTGTGCAGGACAATGTATTTGAGACCAAAACTAAGTTTCAAAAGACATTAAAAGCCATTCCCCTTTGCAAAGTTGTTTGTCTGATTTAACACTGTTCTCTTGTTTATACTTGTGTGGTTTTTATTAAGGTAACAGGGGTTTAAAATCCCCATCATTTTGGTGCCGAAAACCCATTCTCCCCACGCCTGCTCCTGAAGACCTCTGAACGGAGCGCAGCTGCGAGGCACGGTAAATATGGCAGAAAGTCCAGTGATTGGGTTTGTCTCTGGCCAGCTTCCTCTGTCCATGGTGCGGTCAGGATCGGGTTGGCGGAGATTCCTAGACATCCACGCAGGTCAGCAAGAAATGTGAGTGTTAAATAGTGTTTGTTGATATGTCGTTTTTAAAACAATTTGATTACAGTAACAGGAAATAGTTCACCCTGAGCCGATGACTTGACACTATGAATGAGGTGTCTGCTTTTCGATAACTAGGCGGATTTTGCGCACACGCTAGTTGGCAGAACCAAGATTTCCGTGATTTATAAGCGAGGGCAGCCAAAAACATGCCAAGACCAGAAATGTGAGGCTGGCTGCCTGACCTTTAAATTGGACGTTTAGTGTGTCCGGCCAGGCGAGAAGTAAAATTGAGACAGGAACGTTTATTTTTATATTTGACGCGTCATTATGTACTGTATTTGTTTAGTCTTTTTATGTGTATGTTTGTTTCTGGAGCCCTACACCTCTGCTTCTTTTTCTTCCTCCCATTTTCCTCAGTGTGTGCATGTGTAGCTCGGCTCCTGTCTGTTATCTGTGGGCCTTCACCCCCCCCCCCCCCACCCGAGCTGAGCCTGCAGCCTGTTTTCTGTTCTCTGAGAGTGAATGTGCAGGTACTGTACTTGTTTTTTGTGTCTGAGAAGTTGCTATTTTGGAGGTGTAACTGCATCTAAAAGGTTTTCCAGTTTGTTATTATTAGCTCACATGTATTAAAAAATACTTTGCACAAAAGGTTGTCCGTCTAAAGGCAAAATAGGGAAAAATAGACCTTTAGTCAATAGAAAAAATATGGCAGAATGAGTCGAGAGGAGCGAAGCATCTGATAAGCTTTTATTTTATTTTTCAGCTCAACCTTGGGATGCCTCAGCTGTGCCTGCGCCTCCCCCAGATAATTTGGCAAAGGCAAGCTTGGTTCATTGGGTTTGCTACTAAAGTTAATTAAATGTAAATGTCCAACCGTTCATTACTTTTGAAGGTTTACAAAAAAAATCGTTTAGTGGATCATGAGTTATTTTGCTAAGTGACAAAACAAACAGTTTCAGCTGTTTTATCCTTCATTATGAAATGTTAGTTTCAGAGCAGAAACTAACAACCTTCCCCCCCCTCCCTCCC
>JBBPBX010066372.1:0-19685 GCA_038048925.1 Garcialebias charrua | reverse complement strand
TTATTGTCAAAACTGCAATATGTACAGGACATACACAGGATTGAAATTGCATTTCTCTCTGTCCCTCGGTGCAACAGTAAACATTTAAACACTAAAACACTAAAACATTTAATAAACATAAGCATAAAATGAAATAATAAAAGTGTAATACTGTCCTGAGTTTTTGCATAGTAGTTTTTGCATAGTAGTAGTATGAAAGTATGAAAAGTTACACCAACACTAAAACACTAAACATTTAATAAACATAAGCATAAAATGAAATAACAAAAGTGTAATACTGTCCTGAGTTTTTTGCATAGTAGTATAAAAGTGTAAAAAGTATATCTATAAAATAAAATGAAAGTTCTGGCATTGACATTTGTAATAGAGTGACAAAGCAGCATATGAAGTTTATGTACACAGTATATGTATGAGGTAGTTGATATTGGTATAGAGGTAAAGTGGCATATGCAATAAGGCTAGTAAAAAAAATATATATATATATCAGCAGTAGTGTAGATATAAAAAGTAGTGTAAATGTAAACAGTAGTAATAAATGTAAACAGTAGTAATAAATGTAAACAGTAAATGTAAACAGTAGTAATAAATGTAAACAGTAGTAATAAATGTAAACAGTGAATGTAAACAGTAGTATGACTATAGGCAGTAATGTAATACAAACATTAGTGCAAATATGAGAAGTAGTGCAAACTGAATGAGCACATGACCGAGAGTTTAGTGAATAACCCGTTTGATGACACAGAGTCCAGTGTTAAAATCTTTGTGTTGAGTGGTAATGTGTGAGAAAGTTTTTTGTGTTAAGGCAGTTCAAATGGGAGGGGAGGCAGAGCAGGCAGAGTGTTTAGCATCCTGACTGCCTGATGAACAGAGCTGTCTCTCAGTCTGCTGGTTCGAGCCTGGAGACTCTCAGTCTCCTCCCTGATGGCAGCAGTCTGAAGCAGCTGTGTAGTGGGTGTGTGGGATCACCTGCCATGCAGAGGGCTTTCCGAGTGAGGCGGTTGCTGTGTAAGTCCTGCAGTGAGGGGAAGGAGGTGCCGACGATCTTCTCAGCTGCTCTCACGATGCGCTGGAGGCTCTTGCGGCAGGATGCAGTACATGCACCAAACCACACCGTGATGCAGCTGGTCAGGACACTTTCTATGGCACCTCTGTAGAAGGTGCACATGATGGGAGGTTGAAGCTCCAGCCCTTTTATTTTTATAACATTTTTATTTTTATTTTATTTATTATTGCAGTATATTCACTATTACCGCAGTATGTTCACTGTTGCTGCAGTAAAACCAGTAATACTACAGTACAACCACTAGTACTGCTGTCCAATCAATAATACTACATCACAATCAGTAATACTACAGTACAGCCAGTATTAAAGCAGTACAACTATTAATACTACAGTAAAACCAGTAATACTACTGTACAATCAGTAATACTGCAGTATATTAAGTATTACTGCAGTACAGTATCAAATTTCATGCTCAATAGTCCAGGTAAAAAAAATCCAGAAAAGTTGAGTCGGGTCCTCTGGACGTCCAGAGGACCTGTACTCCAACTACATTCACTGTTACTGCAGTTTAGTTCCTTTTAATGCAGTACTTTCACTGTTACTGCAGTACAATCACTATTACCACAATATTTTCACCATTACAGCAGTACATTCCCTATTACTGCAGTATGTCACATTTATATTTTTTTGCCTTACTTTTGACTAAATTTTATTTTTTAGCTCATTTAGCTGATCTTAGCTTGTTTAGATGGTTTTAGCTCGTTTAGCTGATATTAGCTTGTTTAGATGATTTTAGCTCATTTAGCTGATATTAGCTTGTTTAGCTGATTTTAATTCAGCAGCTTCTGACTGGTTCTGGACCTCTGAACCCTTGTGGCTGCAGCAGGAAGGAACCAGGTTTGTTTGGTTCTGTTGCATGAATAACGATCCTGTAGAACCTGTTGGGTTTTTCTTCTCTTTGGGTCGGATTTGAGTATTTTCAGAACCTGGTCAAGAACCACATCAATGTAGTATATCTCGAGAACCTGTAGCAGAAGGAGGTGGACTTTTTGTTTTCTGGGTCTGTAAAGTCCCAGTTTAGTTCTGATCTTGTCGTTCCCACTGGACAGAACCCCCAGGGTCCTGATTTAAACCCAGCAGAACCTTCTGTGTCCTCACTGCTCTTTTATTTCCTGTTTTACATGCAGCTCATTTAACTGAAGAGCCCGTTTCACAGCTCACGGCTCTCTGATGGCTCCTCGTAAAGAGAACCGGGTCGCCCCCGTCACTTGGCTGCAGGATGGTTCTGACCACGGAAAGACCCCGTTACACGGCCGCGCCTCGTTAACTTCTGGAGGTCACATGAGGAAGACGGCTGCTGTTTGTGCTGCGACTGCAGTGGCGACGATAAAACCCAAATCTTTACGGCCTGTGGGCGGTTCTGAGGAACAAACAGCTTCACTGCTGCGGAGCTTCTGACTGTAACGACAGTCCTCCAATAGCTGAGGCAGAGACTTCTGGTTCTGAGACTGTGTGGAACAGAACCAGCAGAACTCCTGGAGTCCTGTTCTTGTTGTTCAAACAACCTAAGATGTTTGATTCTGATGGGTCCAGGTGTTCATCAGATGTTCACCAGGTGGTGATCAGATGTTCACCAGGTGGCGATCAGATGTTCACCAGGTGGCGATCAGATGTTCACCAGGTGGCGATCAGATGTTCACCAGGTGGCGATCAGATGTTCACCAGGTGGCGATCAGATGTTCACCAGGTGGCGATCAGATGTTCACCAGGTGGCGATCAGATGTTCACCAGGTGGCGATCAGGGGATCAGATGTTCACCAGGTGGTGATCAGATGTTCACCAGGTGGTGATCAGATGTTCACCAGGTGGCGATCAGATGTTCACCAGGTGGCGATCAGATGTTCACCAGGTGGCGATCAGATGTTCACCAGGTGGCGATCAGATGTTCACCAGGTGGCGATCAGATGTTCACCAGGTGGCGATCAGATGTTCACCAGGTGGCGATCAGATGTTCACCAGGTGGTGATCAGATGTTCACCAGGTGGTGATCAGATGTTCACCAGGTGGTGATCAGATGTTCACCAGGTGGTGATCAGATGTTCACCAGGTGGTGATCAGATGTTCACCAGGTGGCGATCAGATGTTCACCAGGTGGCGATCAGATGTTCACCAGGTGGCGATCAGATGTTCACCAGGTGGCGATCAGATGTTCACCAGGTGGCGATCAGATGTTCACCAGGTGGCGATCAGATGTTCACCAGGTGGCGATCAGATGTTCACCAGGTGGCGATCAGATGTTCACCAGGTGGCGATCAGATGTTCACCAGGTGGCGATCAGATGTTCACCAGGTGGCGATCAGATGTTCACCAGGTGGCGGGCGATCAGATGTTCACCAGGTGGCGATCAGATGTTCACCAGGTGGCGATCAGATGTTCACCAGGTGGCGATCAGATGTTCACCAGGTGGCGATCAGATGTTCAGCAGGTGGCGATCAGATGTTCACCAGGTGGCGATCAGATGTTCACCAGGTGGCGATCAGATGTTCACCAGGTGGCGATCAGATGTTCACCAGGTGGCGATCAGATGTTCACCAGGTGGCGATCAGATGTTCACCAGGTGGTGATCAGATGTTCACCAGGTGGTGATCAGATGTTCACCAGGTGGTGATCAGATGTTCACCAGGTGGTGATCAGATGTTCACCAGGTGGTGATCAGATGTTCACCAGGTGGTGATCAGATGTTCACCAGGTGGTGATCAGATGTTCACCAGGTGGTGATCAGATGTTCACCAGGTGGCGATCAGATGTTCACCAGGTGGCGATCAGATGTTCACCAGGTGGCGATCAGTTGTTCACCAGGTGGCGATCAGATGTTCATCAGGTGGCGATCAGATGTTCATCAGGTGGCGATCAGATGTTCACCAGGTGGCGATCAGATGTTCACCAGGTGGCGATCAGATGTTCACCAGGTGGTAATCAGATATTCACCTGGTGGTGATCAGATATTCACCTGGTGGTGATCAGATGTTCACCAGGTGGTGATCAGATGTTCACCAGGTGGTGATCAGATGTTCACCAGGTGGTGATCAGATGTTCACCAGGTGGTGATCAGATGTTCACCAGGTGGTGATCAGATGTTCACCAGGTGGTGATCAGATGTTCACCAGGTGGTGATCAGATGTTCACCAGGTGGTAATCAGATGTTCACCAGGTGGTGATCAGATGTTCACCAGGTGGTGATCAGATGTTCACCAGGTGGTGATCAGATGTTCACCAGGTGGCGATCAGATGTTCACCAGGTGGCGATCAGATGTTCACCAGGTGGCGATCAGATGTTCACCAGGTGGCGATCAGATGTTCACCAGGTGGCGATCAGATGTTCACCAGGTGGCGATCAGTTGTTCACCAGGTGGCGATCAGATGTTCATCAGGTGGCGATCAGATGTTCACCAGGTGGCGATCAGATGTTCACCAGATGTTCACCAAGTGGTGATCAGATGTTCACAAGGTGGTTATCAGATGTTCACCAGGTGGTAATCAGATATTCACCTGGTGGTGATCAGATATTCACCTGGTGGTGATCAGATGTTCACCAGGTGGTGATCAGATGTTCACCAGGTGGTGATCAGATGTTCACCAGGTGGTGATCAGATGTTCACCAGGTGGTGATCAGATGTTCACCAGGTGGTAATCAGATGTTCACCAGGTGGTGATCAGATGTTCACCAGGTGGTGATCAGATATTCACCAGGTGGTGATCAGATGTTCACCAGGTGGTGATCAGATGTTCACCAGGTGGTGATCAGATGTTCACCAGGTGGTGATCAGATGTTCACCAGGTGGTGATCAGATGTTCACCAGGTGGTAATCAGATGTTCACCAGGTGGTGATCAGATGTTCACCAGGTGGTGATCAGATGTTCACCAGGTGGTGATCAGATGTTCACCAGGTGGTGATCAGATGTTCACCAGGTGGCGATCAGATGTTCACCAGGTGGCGATCAGATGTTCACCAGGTGGCGATCAGATGTTCACCAGGTGGCGATCAGATGTTCACCAGGTGGCGATCAGATGTTCACCAGGTGGTGATCAGATAATAATAATAATAATAATAATAATGAATTCAATTTATAACGGACTTTTCATTAATGAAAATCTCAAAGTGCTACAAGGAGCAACAGAATTAAATGACAATAAAACAAATAATAAAACAATCAGATGTTCACCAGGTGGCGATCAGATGTTCACCAGGTGGCGATCAGATGTTCACCAGGTGGCGATCAGATGTTCACCAGGTGGCGATCAGATGTTCACCAGGTGGCGATCAGATGTTCACCAGATGTTCACCAGGTGGTGATCAGATGTTCACTAGGTGGTTATCAGATGTTCACCAGGTGGTGATCAGATGTTCACCAGTTGGTGATCAGATGTTCACCAGGTGGTGATCAGATGTTCACCAGTGGGTGTTCAGATGTTCACCAGGTGGTGATCAGATGTTCACCATGTGGTGATCAGATATTCACCAGGTGGTGATCAGATGTTCACCAGGTGGTGATCAGATGTTCACCAGGTGGTGATCAGATGTTCACCAGGTGGTGATCAGATGTTCACCAGGTGGTGATCAGATGTTCACCAGGTGGTGATCAGATGTTCACCAGGTGGTGATCAGATGTTCACCAGGTGGTGATCAGATGTTCACCAGGTGGTGATCAGATGTTCACCAGGTGGTGATCAGATGTTCACCAGGTGGTGATCAGATGTTCACCAGGTGGCGATCAGATGTTCACCAGGTGGCGATCAGATGTTCACCAGGTGGCGATCAGATGTTCACCAGGTGGCGATCAGATGTTCACCAGGTGGCGATCAGATGTTCACCAGGTGGCGATCAGATGTTCACCAGGTGGCGATCAGATGTTCACCAGGTGGCGATCAGATGTTCACCAGGTGGCGATCAGATGTTCACCAGGTGGCGATCAGATGTTCACCAGGTGGCGATCAGATGTTCACCAGGTGGCGATCAGATGTTCACCAGGTGGCGATCAGATGTTCACCAGGTGGTGATCAGATGTTCACCAGGTGGTGATCAGATGTTCACCAGGTGGCGATCAGATGTTCACCAGGTGGCGATCAGATGTTCACCAGGTGGCGATCAGATGTTCACCAGGTGGCGATCAGATGTTCACCAGGTGGCGATCAGATGTTCACCAGGTGGCGATCAGATGTTCACCAGGTGGCGATCAGATGTTCACCAGGTGGTGATCAGATGTTCACCAGGTGGTGATCAGATGTTCACCAGGTGGTGATCAGATGTTCACCAGGTGGTGATCAGATGTTCACCAGGTGGCGATCAGATGTTCACCAGGTGGCGATCAGATGTTCACCAGGTGGCGATCAGATGTTCACCAGGTGGCGATCAGATGTTCACCAGGTGGCGATCAGATGTTCACCAGGTGGCGATCAGATGTTCACCAGGTGGCGATCAGATGTTCACCAGGTGGCGATCAGATGTTCACCAGGTGGCGATCAGATGTTCACCAGGTGGCGATCAGATGTTCACCAGGTGGCGATCAGATGTTCACCAGGTGGCGATCAGATGTTCACCAGGTGGCGATCAGATGTTCACCAGGTGGCGATCAGATGTTCACCAGGTGGCGATCAGATGTTCACCAGGTGGCGATCAGATGTTCACCAGGTGGCGATCAGATGTTCACCAGGTGGCGATCAGATGTTCACCAGGTGGCGATCAGATGTTCAGCAGGTGGCGATCAGATGTTCACCAGGTGGCGATCAGATGTTCACCAGGTGGCGATCAGATGTTCACCAGGTGGCGATCAGATGTTCACCAGGTGGCGATCAGATGTTCACCAGGTGGCGATCAGATGTTCACCCAGGTGGTGATCAGATGTTCACCAGATGTTCACTAGGTGGTGATCAGATGTTCACCAGGTGGTGATCAGATGTTCATTAGGTGGTTATCAGATGTTCACCAGGTGGTAATCAGATGTTCACCAGGTGGTAATCAGATGTTCACCAGGTGGTTATCAGATGTTCACCAGGTGGTGATCAGATGTTCACCAGGTGGTGATCAGATGTTCACCAGGTGGCAATCAGATGTTCACCAGGTGGCGATCAGATGTTCACCAGGTGGCGATCAGTTGTTCACCAGGTGGCGATCAGATGTTCATCAGGTGGCGATCAGATGTTCATCAGGTGGCGATCAGATGTTCACCAGGTGGCGATCAGATGTTCACCAGGTGGCGATCAGATGTTCACCAGGTGGTAATCAGATATTCACCTGGTGGTGATCAGATATTCACCTGGTGGTGATCAGATGTTCACCAGGTGGTGATCAGATGTTCACCAGGTGGTGATCAGATGTTCACCAGGTGGTGATCAGATGTTCACCAGGTGGTGATCAGATGTTCACCAGGTGGTGATCAGATGTTCACCAGGTGGTGATCAGATGTTCACCAGGTGGTGATCAGATGTTCACCAGGTGGTGATCAGATGTTCACCAGGTGGTGATCAGATGTTCACCAGGTGGTGATCAGATGTTCACCAGGTGGTGATCAGATGTTCACCAGGTGGTGATCAGATGTTCACCAGGTGGCGATCAGATGTTCACCAGGTGGCGATCAGATGTTCACCAGGTGGCGATCAGATGTTCACCAGGTGGCGATCAGATGTTCACCAGGTGGCGATCAGATGTTCACCAGGTGGCGATCAGATGTTCATCAGGTGGCGATCAGATGTTCACCAGGTGGCGATCAGATGTTCACCAGGTGGTGATCAGATGTTCACCAGGTGGTATCAGATGTTCACCAGGTGGTAATCAGATATTCACCTGGTGGTGATCAGATATTCACCAGGTGGTGATCAGATGTTCACCAGGTGGTGATCAGATGTTCACCAGGTGGTGATCAGATGTTCACCAGGTGGTGATCAGATGTTCACCAGGTGGTGATCAGATGTTCACCAGGTGGTGATCAGATGTTCACCAGGTGGTGATCAGATGTTCACCAGGTGGTGATCAGATATTCACCAGGTGGTGATCAGATGTTCACCAGGTGGTGATCAGATGTTCACCAGGTGGTGATCAGATGTTCACCAGGTGGTGATCAGATGTTCACCAGGTGGTGATCAGATGTTCACCAGGTGGTAATCAGATGTTCACCAGGTGGTATCAGATGTTCACCAGGTGGTGATCAGATGTTCACCAGGTGGTCTATCAGATGTTCACCAGGGGGTGATCAGATGTTCACCAGGTGGCGATCAGATGTTCACCAGGTGGCGATCAGATGTTCACCAGGTGGCGATCAGATGTTCACCAGGTGGCGATCAGATGTTCACCAGGTGGCGATCAGATGTTCACCAGGTGGTGATCAGATAATAATAATAATAATAATAATAATGAATTCAATTTATAACGGACTTTTCATTAATGAAAATCTCAAAGTGCTACAAGGAGCAACAGAATTAAATGACAATAAAACAAATAATAAAACAATCAGATGTTCACCAGGTGGCGATCAGATGTTCACCAGGTGGCGATCAGATGTTCACCAGGTGGCGATCAGATGTTCACCAGGTGGCGATCAGATGTTCACCAGGTGGCGATCAGATGTTCACCAGATGTTCACCAGGTGGTGATCAGATGTTCACTAGGTGGTTATCAGATGTTCACCAGGTGGTGATCAGATGTTCACCAGTTGGTGATCAGATGTTCACCAGGTGGTGATCAGATGTTCACCAGTGGGTGTTCAGATGTTCACCAGGTGGTGATCAGATGTTCACCATGTGGTGATCAGATATTCACCAGGTGGTGATCAGATGTTCACCAGGTGGTGATCAGATGTTCACCAGGTGGTGATCAGATGTTCACCAGGTGGTGATCAGATGTTCACCAGGTGGTGATCAGATGTTCACCAGGTGGTGATCAGATGTTCACCAGGTGGTGATCAGATGTTCACCAGGTGGTGATCAGATGTTCACCAGGTGGTGATCAGATGTTCACCAGGTGGTGATCAGATGTTCACCAGGTGGTGATCAGATGTTCACCAGGTGGCGATCAGATGTTCACCAGGTGGCGATCAGATGTTCACCAGGTGGCGATCAGATGTTCACCAGGTGGCGATCAGATGTTCACCAGGTGGCGATCAGATGTTCACCAGGTGGCGATCAGATGTTCACCAGGTGGCGATCAGATGTTCACCAGGTGGCGATCAGATGTTCACCAGGTGGCGATCAGATGTTCACCAGGTGGCGATCAGATGTTCACCAGGTGGCGATCAGATGTTCACCAGGTGGCGATCAGATGTTCACCAGGTGGCGATCAGATGTTCACCAGGTGGCGATCAGATGTTCACCAGGTGGCGATCAGATGTTCACCAGGTGGCGATCAGATGTTCACCAGGTGGCGATCAGATGTTCACCAGGTGGCGATCAGATGTTCACCAGGTGGCGATCAGATGTTCACCAGGTGGCGATCAGATGTTCACCAGGTGGCGATCAGATGTTCACCAGGTGGCGATCAGATGTTCACCAGGTGGCGATCAGATGTTCACCAGGTGGTGATCAGATGTTCACCAGGTGGTGATCAGATGTTCACCAGGTGGTGATCAGATGTTCACCAGGTGGTGATCAGATGTTCACCAGGTGGCGATCAGATGTTCACCAGGTGGCGATCAGATGTTCACCAGGTGGCGATCAGATGTTCACCAGGTGGCGATCAGATGTTCACCAGGTGGCGATCAGATGTTCACCAGGTGGCGATCAGATGTTCACCAGGTGGCGATCAGATGTTCACCAGGTGGCGATCAGATGTTCACCAGGTGGCGATCAGATGTTCACCAGGTGGCGATCAGATGTTCACCAGGTGGCGATCAGATGTTCACCAGGTGGCGATCAGATGTTCACCAGGTGGCGATCAGATGTTCACCAGGTGGCGATCAGATGTTCACCAGGTGGCGATCAGATGTTCACCAGGTGGCGATCAGATGTTCACCAGGTGGCGATCAGATGTTCAGCAGGTGGCGATCAGATGTTCAAGCAGGTGGCGATCAGATGTTCACCAGGTGGCGATCAGATGTTCACCAGGTGGCGATCAGATGTTCACCAGGTGGCGATCAGATGTTCACCAGGTGGCGATCAGATGTTCACCAGGTGGCGATCAGATGTTCACCAGATGTTCACTAGGTGGTGATCAGATGTTCACCAGATGTTCACTAGGTGGTGATCAGATGTTCACCAGGTGGTGATCAGATGTTCATTAGGTGGTTATCAGATGTTCACCAGGTGGTAATCAGATGTTCACCAGGTGGTAATCAGATGTTCACCAGGTGGTTATCAGATGTTCACCAGGTGGTGATCAGATGTTCACCAGGTGGTGATCAGATGTTCACCAGGTGGCAATCAGATGTTCACCAGGTGGCGATCAGATGTTCACCAGGTGGCGATCAGTTGTTCACCAGGTGGCGATCAGATGTTCATCAGGTGGCGATCAGATGTTCATCAGGTGGCGATCAGATGTTCACCAGGTGGCGATCAGATGTTCACCAGGTGGCGATCAGATGTTCACCAGGTGGTAATCAGATATTCACCTGGTGGTGATCAGATATTCACCTGGTGGTGATCAGATGTTCACCAGGTGGTGATCAGATGTTCACCAGGTGGTGATCAGATGTTCACCAGGTGGTGATCAGATGTTCACCAGATGTTAACCAGGTGGTGATCAGATGTTCACCAGGTGGTGATCAGATGTTCACCAGGTGGTGATCAGATGTTCACCAGGTGGTGATCAGATGTTCACCAGGTGGTGATCAGATGTTCACCAGGTGGTGATCAGATGTTCACCAGGTGGTGATCAGATGTTCACCAGGTGGTGATCAGATGTTCACCAGGTGGTGATCAGATGTTCACCAGGTGGCGATCAGATGTTCACCAGGTGGCGATCAGATGTTCACCAGGTGGCGATCAGATGTTCACCAGGTGGCGATCAGATGTTCACCAGGTGGCGATCAGTTGTTCACCAGGTGGCGATCAGATGTTCATCAGGTGGCGATCAGATGTTCACCAGGTGGCGATCAGATGTTCACCAGATGTTCACCAAGTGGTGATCAGATGTTCACAAGGTGGTTATCAGATGTTCACCAGGTGGTAATCAGATATTCACCTGGTGGTGATCAGATATTCACCTGGTGGTGATCAGATGTTCACCAGGTGGTGATCAGATGTTCACCAGGTGGTGATCAGATGTTCACCAGGTGGTGATCCGATGTTCACCAGGTGGTGATCAGATGTTCACCAGGTGGTGATCAGATGTTCACCAGGTGGTGATCAGATGTTCACCAGGTGGTGATCAGATGTTCACCAGGTGGTGATCAGATGTTCACCAGGTGGTGATCAGATGTTCACCAGGTGGTGATCAGATGTTCACCAGGTGGTGATCAGATGTTCACCAGGTGGTGATCAGATGTTCACCAGGTGGTGATCAGATGTTCACCAGGTGGTTATCAGATGTTCACCAGGTGGTGATCAGATGTTCACCAGGTGGTGATCAGATGTTCACCAGGTGGTGATCAGATGTTCACCAGGTGGCGATCAGATGTTCACCAGGTGGCGATCAGATGTTCACCAGGTGGCGATCAGATGTTCACCAGGTGGCGATCAGATGTTCACCAGGTGGCGATCAGATGTTCACCAGGTGGTGATCAGATAATAATAATAATAATAATAATAATGAATTCAATTTATAACGGACTTTTCATTAATGAAAATCTCAAAGTGCTACAAGGAGCAACAGAATTAAATGACAATAAAACAAATAATAAAACAATCAGATGTTCACCAGGTGGCGATCAGATGTTCACCAGGTGGCGATCAGATGTTCACCAGGTGGCGATCAGATGTTCACCAGGTGGCGATCAGATGTTCACCAGGTGGCGATCAGATGTTCACCAGATGTTCACCAGGTGGTGATCAGATGTTCACTAGGTGGTTATCAGATGTTCACCAGGTGGTGATCAGATGTTCACCAGTTGGTGATCAGATGTTCACCAGGTGGTGATCAGATGTTCACCAGTGGGTGTTCAGATGTTCACCAGGTGGTGATCAGATGTTCACCATGTGGTGATCAGATATTCACCAGGTGGTGATCAGATGTTCACCAGGTGGTGATCAGATGTTCACCAGGTGGTGATCAGATGTTCACCAGGTGGTGATCAGATGTTCACCAGGTGGTGATCAGATGTTCACCAGGTGGTGATCAGATGTTCACCAGGTGGTGATCAGATGTTCACCAGGTGGTGATCAGATGTTCACCAGGTGGTGATCAGATGTTCACCAGGTGGTGATCAGATGTTCACCAGGTGGTGATCAGATGTTCACCAGGTGGCGATCAGATGTTCACCAGGTGGCGATCAGATGTTCACCAGGTGGCGATCAGATGTTCACCAGGTGGCGATCAGATGTTCACCAGGTGGCGATCAGATGTTCACCAGGTGGCGATCAGATGTTCACCAGGTGGCGATCAGATGTTCACCAGGTGGTGATCAGATGTTCACCAGGTGGTGATCAGATGTTCACCAGGTGGTGATCAGATGTTCACCAGGTGGTGATCAGATGTTCACCAGGTGGTGATCAGATGTTCACCAGGTGGCGATCAGATGTTCACCAGGTGGCGATCAGATGTTCACCAGGTGGCGATCAGATGTTCACCAGGTGGCGATCAGATGTTCACCAGGTGGCGATCAGATGTTCACCAGATGTTCACCAGGTGGTGATCAGATGTTCACCAGGTGGTGATCAGATGTTCACCAGGTGGTGATCAGATGTTCACCAGTTGGTGATCAGATGTTCACCAGGTGGTGATCAGATGTTCACCAGGTGGTGATCAGATGTTCACCAGGTGGTGATCAGATGTTCACCAGGTGGTGATCAGATATTCACCAGGTGGTGATCAGATGTTCACCAGGTGGTGATCAGATGTTCACCAGGTGGTGATCAGATGTTCACCAGGTGGTGATCAGATGTTCACCAGGTGGTGATCAGATGTTCACCAGGTGGTGATCAGATGTTCACCAGGTGGTGATCAGATGTTCACCAGGTGGTGATCAGATGTTCACCAGGTGGTGATCAGATGTTCACCAGGTGGTGATCAGATATTCACCAGGTGGTGATCAGATGTTCACCAGGTGGTGATCAGATGTTCACCAGGTGGTGATCAGATGTTCACCAGGTGGTCATCAGATGTTCACCAGGTGGTGATCAGATATTCACTTGGTGGTGATCAGATATTCACCTGGTGGTGATCAGATATTCACCTGGTGGTGATCAGATATTCACTTGGTGGTTATCAGATATTCACCAGGTGGTGATCAGATGTTCACTAGGTAGTGATCAGACGTTTACCAGGTGGTGATCAGACATTAACCAGGTGGTGATCAGACGTTCACCAGGTGGTGATCAGATATTCACCAGGTGGTGATCAGATATTCACCAGGTGGTGATCAGATGTTCACCAGGTGGTGATCAGATGTTCACCAGGTGGTGATCAGATGTTCACCAGGTGGTGATCAGATATTCACCAGGTGGTGATCAGATGTTCACCAGGTGGTGATCAGATGTTCACCAGGTGGTGATCAGATGTTCACCAGGTGGTGATCAGATGTTCACCAGGTGGTGATCAGATGTTCACCAGGTGGTGATCAGATGTTCACCAGGTGGTGATCAGATGTTCACCAGGTGGTGATCAGATGTTCACCAGGTGGTGATCAGATGTTCACCAGGTGGTGATCAGATGTTCACCAGGTGGTGATCAGATGTTCACCAGGTGGCGATCAGATGTTCACCAGGTGGCGATCAGATGTTCACCAGGTGGCGATCAGATGTTCACCAGGTGGCGATCAGATGTTCACCAGGTGGCGATCAGATGTTCACCAGGTGGCGATCAGATGTTCACCAGGTGGTGATCAGATGTTCACCAGGTGGTGATCAGATGTTCACCAGGTGGTGATCAGATGTTCACCAGGTGGTGATCAGATGTTCACCAGGTGGTGATCAGATGTTCACCAGGTGGTGATCAGATGTTCACCAGGTGGTGATCAGATGTTCACCAGGTGGTGATCAGATATTCACCAGGTGGTGATCAGATGTTCACCAGGTGGTGATCAGATGTTCACCAGGTGGTGATCAGATGTTCACCAGGTGGTGATCAGATGTTCACCAGGTGGTGATCAGATGTTCACCAGGTGGTGATCAGATGTTCACCAGGTGGTGATCAGATGTTCACCAGGTGGTTATCAGATGTTCACCAGGTGGTGATCAGATGTTCACCAGGTGGTGATCAGATATTCACCAGGTGGTGATCAGATGTTCACCAGGTGGTGATCAGATGTTCACCAGGTGGTGATCAGATGTTCACCAGGTGGTGATCAGATGTTCACCAGGTGGTGATCAGATGTTCACCAGGTGGTGATCAGATATTCACTTGGTGGTGATCAGATATTCACCTGGTGGTGATCAGATATTCACCTGGTGGTGATCAGATATTCACCTGGTGGTGATCAGATATTCACCAGGTGGTGATCAGATGTTCACTAGGTAGTGATCAGACGTTTACCAGGTGGTGATCAGACATTAACCAGGTGGTGATCAGACGTTCACCAGGTGGTGATCAGATGTTCACCAGGTGGTGATCAGATGTTCACCAGGTGGTGATCAGACGTTAACCAGGTGGTGATCAGATATTCACCTGGTGGTGATCAGATGTTCACCAGGTGGTAATCAGACATTCACCAGGTTGTAATCAGCCGTTCACCAGGTGGTAATCTGGTGTTCATAAGGTGGTAATCTGGTGTTCATCAGGTATTCACCAGGTGGTAATCAGACATTCACCAGGTTGTAATCAGCCGTTCACCAGGTGGTAATCTGGTGTTCATAAGGTGGTAATCTGGTGTTCATCAGGTATTCACCAGGTGGTAATCAGATGTTCACCAGATGCTCACCAGGTGGTAATCAGATGTTCACCAGATGTTCACCAGGTGGTAATCAGATGTTCGCCAGGTGGTAATCTGGTGTTCACAAGATGGTCGTCAAGTATTCACCAGATGTTCACCAGATGGTAATCAGGTGTTCACCAGATGGTTGTCAAGTATTCACCAGATGTTCACCAGATGGTAATCAGGTGTTCACCAGATGGTAGTCCCGTATTCACCAGATGTTCACCAGATGGTAATCAGATGTTCACCAGATGTTAGTCAAGTATTCACCAGATGTTCACCAGGTGTTTGTCAGGTATTTTTCTTCAGGTGGAATTATTTATTTATTTTCCTCTAAAGCTTCAAACAAACAAGCAGCTGTTTCATTTAAACATTTTACTTTTCATGTTAAAATGTTGGACAAACAGGAAGTGACCTCACTGTTAAACTGATGATTGGGTCAGAACCATCATTAAACCCAGAACCAAGTTCAGAACCAGAACAACACAGACATGGTGCCACCACCACTGTGCCTAACCACGAGTACATTGTTTGTTGGTTTTGTCATTAGTGACTCGGGAAACTGTGGCTAACATAAGGCGGGAATCACCATGGCAACCTGTGACTCATCCACAAGACTTTTCTTCCTCCTGTTTCCATCATCCCGATCAAACTATCCAACTTCCACAAACAGCTGTTTTTATGCTGGACTCTGGTTCACAAACACAATTTCTCTCCACACAAATACTATATCTGGAATAACAAAGACATCTGTTTTAAACATAAATCTATTTTCTTTAAAAATTGGTTTGACAGAGGAATAGTTCATGTACATCAGTTATTCAACAAAGACGGCAACACTTACTCTTACAGTGAATTTTTAACAACGTATAACTTTCCAGTACTACCAAAAGAATTTGCAATTGTCTTTGATGCAATTCCATCTGGTGTGAAAATGTTGATGTCAAATCCTGTACACAACAGCACGAACTATTTAACTGAAGAATTATTCATTGGTAACTCTGACCCTTTTTTAAGTGAAAAAACAAATAACAAATGTATTAGAGAATTAATAATTAGAGAATGTATTAGTAAACCTGCTTCTACAGGTAGTCCCCGATTTACGAGCGAGATCCGTCACAGCGAGGCGCTCGTAAACCGGAAATCTCGTAATTTGGAACGGCCGCCATTTCGCTCGTAAATCCGGAAATCCGCTCGTAAATTGGAACGGTTTTCGCTAGCGCACCTAAAAACACTCTATTTTCATCTAAAAACTACTTTTGAGTGCATAAAAATGATCGGAAACGTGTGTTTATATGCTTAACTTGCTAACTGAAGTGAAAAAACACATGAAAACTCAGTATTTTTTTCGTTTTTTCCAAAAATGTGCAGCTCGTAAGTCTGGAACCTCGCAGATCAGAGCGCTCGTAAATCGGGGACTACCTGTATATTCTTCTGGGATAATTTATTTAATGATATCTGTTGGAAAGATGTTTGGTTGTTACCTAGAAAATACTTTATAACTAATAAGATTCGAGAAGTATCCCTAAAGATTCTGCATAAATGTTATCCTGTAAACTATATAATCTCCAAGTACCGTCCAAACGTAGACCCAATGTGTTCACTCTGCCACAGCTCTGAGGAGACCATCATCCATCTCTTCTGGGACTGTTCTCATACTCAGGTGTTCTGGAAAGACATTTTCATGTATGTAAATAGAAAGTTAGAAATTGACCTACCATTTGACGCTAAAATTATACTGTTTGGTTTCTTTTGTCCAAATATTTCAAGTGAGAAAGTTTTTGTTGTAAATTTAATACTACTCTTAGCCAAATTTTACATCCACAGTTGTAAATTCTCCTTGCTAAAACCTAGATTTATAGTCTAAAAAAGCTAAGTCTGGTCCTCTGGACATACAAAAAACAAAAAAACAAAACAAGCAAAAAATTGTAGAAACGTTTCGTCTTTCGTCCGAAAGACTTCCTCAGTCTGAGGTGCTGGGTTCAGCTCAGTCTTATAAATAGCACCCTCTCACAGTGTTACACAACCAGTTGGCTGATGACAGCCTGAAACCAGCTGCTCACATGATCAAGGAGGACCATCAGCCTAACAATGGATCGTTAGCACCCTGATGGTTGTTTGCTATTCACAGAGGGCTGAGTGATACCAGCAATCACAGCATTGTAGGAGGGGGACAGTGACCCTCAGACTGAGGAAGTCTTTCGGACGAAAGACGAAACGTTTCTACAATTTTTTGCTTTGTTTTGTTTTTTTGTTTTTTGAATGTCCAGAGGACCAGACTTAGCTTTTTTAGATTTTTCTACCTGGATTATTGAGCATGCATCAGGGTATTTTGAACCACTTTGGCCAGGATTGCCTCAAACTTGTTAGAGAGTTTGAGAAAACAGCTAGGAAGAGGGCGGACTACAGGAACCACTTGCGATTCAACCTTAGATGCAGACAAAGTGGCATTATTCCTAAGAGCCTGGAACTGAATTCATCGGTCAGCGGGCACCGGGCAAGCAACATCCTTCAGAAGGCACAGACGCAGCTGCTGAATGAACGGGTAAGACAGACCAATTTTACCATTGAGGCCTTGAAGGCCAAAGAAGAGCAAATTTATCAAAAACTAACAACGTGCCTAGATCAGACCACACTTCAGCAAGTGATGGACTGTACAGATCGGGCACGCTTAGCACAGCATGTCAAGTCCAAGACTCGACAACAAAACAAATTTAACTCACTGATAACTCGTCAACACCATAACAATTCCAACAACAACACATTCAGTGTAAGACAACACTCCGATACACAGTTACATGCCGGGGAGACAGAAAAGTGGGTGAAGAATTTATCTGACAGACAGCTCACCCAGCCGGAGACAGAGATTCTTGCCAGGGGGCTAAACTTTGCAGTGGCACCAAGTAGAATTCCACTGGTGGAGATGATCACAGCCACTGAGTCAGCCATCCGTAACAACAAAATTAAAGACTTTGAAGCAGAACAACTCAGAGTCAAAGTTTCAGCCTGTCTCAGTAATGCTAAACCACCACCTTCCAACATCAGTAGAGAAGAGAGGGATGCACTCACTACGCTTAGCAAGGACAAAAACATCATAATTCTCCCAGCAGACAAAGGAAGGTGCACAGTGATTTTGAACCAGAAAGACTATCATGAGAAAGTTATGTCACTCCTTAGTGACTTAACCACTTATGAACCGCTGAAAAGAGATCCAGGAAGTGGTTACAAGAAGAAGTTGATAGATTGCCTGAAAATTTTGAAGCAGGACAAGGCTATTGACAATATTCTGTACCACAGACTGTACCCAGGGGAGGCCACG
Source organism: Garcialebias charrua (assembly GCA_038048925.1). Taxonomy (NCBI): domain Eukaryota; kingdom Metazoa; phylum Chordata; class Actinopteri; order Cyprinodontiformes; family Rivulidae; genus Garcialebias; species Garcialebias charrua. The sequence goes on along the minus strand of JBBPBX010066372.1, from coordinate 1,368 downwards.
CCAAGTCTGTATGGTTTACCCAAAATCCACAAACAAGGTGTACCTTTAAGACCAATTGTTAGCATGATTAACTCTGTCACTTACAATGTTTCCAAATATCTGGCATCTGTACTCATCCCTTTAGTTGGCAGCTCAGAACACCACATACAGAACACCATGGACTTTGTGGATAAGGTGAGGGATGTCATCATGGAGACTGATGAAACAATGGTCTCTTTTGATGTTACATCACTCTTTACGTGCATTCCTGTTGATGAAGCAGTAGAGGTGGTCTGTTTAAGGTTAAAATCAGACACCACTCTGAACAGCAGGACCACGCTTTCCACAGAGCAACTGTGTCAACTCTTGAAGTGGTCTGTTTAAGGTTAAAATCAGACACCACTCTGAACAGCAGAACCACGCTTTCCACAGAGCAACTGTGTCAACTCTTGAAACTGTGCCTGCAGTCAACCTACTTCACATATGGGGAGCAATATTATAGGCAGAAACATGGATGTGCTATGGGGTCTCCAGTTTCTCCTATTGTTGCCAACCTGTACATGGAGGAGGTAGAAAAGAGAGCCTTGACATCCTTTACGGGGAGACCACCAAGTCATTGGTTCAGGTATGTTGATGACACCTGGGTTAAAATTAAATCTCAGGAAGTCCAACATTTCACTGATCACATCAACTCTGTGGATAAATATATCAAGTTCACACGAGAAGATGTAAGAAATGGCAGGTTGGCTTTCTTGGACTGTGAGGTCTCAGTTTCTGATAGAGGAAATTTGCAAACTGAGGTGTACCGCAAACCCACCCACACAGACCAGTATTTACAGTTTGACTCCCATCACCCTCTGGAGCACAAGTTAGGAGTCATCAGGACTCTGTACCACAGAGCAGACAGCGTCCCCACTAACTCAGGAGCCAGACAGAAGGAGAAATCACACACAAAACAGGCTCTAGAGAAATGTGGATATCCTAACTGGGCCTTCCTGAAAGCAGAGAAGAAACCCAAACAGGACTCCAGCCAGCCATCAGGTGAAAAGAAGGAACCCAGACCCAGACCAGTGGTCATTCCGTATGTTGCGGGAGTTTCAGAGACATTGAGACGTTTATTTTCTAAACACAACGTCCCAGTGGCTTTTAAACCCCAAAATACATTACGGCAAAGACTGGTTCATCCCAAAGATCCAGTCCCCCGGCACAAACAGAGTAATATTGTGTATGCTGTTCAGTGTCAGGAGGGCTGTGATCAGTCTTATATCGGGGAAACTAAACAGCCACTGGCCAAAAGGATGGCCCAGCACAGAAGATCAACATCATCAGGTCAGGACTCTGCGGTCTACACTCATCTCCAGGCCAGCGGTCACTCTTTCAGGGATGAAG
>JBBPBX010066371.1:0-19685 GCA_038048925.1 Garcialebias charrua | reverse complement strand
TACATGCAAACAAATTTTAGCCCTGGATAGTAGGAACTAAATTTGATCACTGGCTCAACTATGGACTCCTTTTAGGTGGCAACGTAATTGCCTGACACTGCTTTTTGGGATATTGACAATGGTTTCTGTTTCTCGCTTAGGGTATTTAGAGTTTGAGCAATTGTATCTTACATTTTTCTATTGCTGGAGAACATAACATTATTTTGCTTGTACCCATTGCATTTCTGTCAGCAAAGAATACAATAAAACATAATGTAGGATTATAGACTGAAGAACAAACCATGTTTAGCATGGTCCTACTATGACCAACTCTGCAGGAGAACCAGAACAAGCTCTTATGTTTCATTCCAGGCCCAAATTTCAACAGAAGAGTGCAACATTAAAATTGTGCCTGTGGCACATTAGGGTTTTGGACTTTTGTGTTGAAAGTTTATTCAGGTTTGTTGCTAAAAGCATTCAATGAACAATGCTCTCCACCAAAATGAAGTACATTCAGATGCCTATGGAAGGAGAAAGCAATGTCACTTCCTGGCAGCATTGTAGTTTATTGTAAAGTGTGACACATACAGGTCAAGCCATTTCTTGGCTTTTCCAAGAAAGCATTGCCTTGTGAGTTACATAAGCTTGAAACGGGTGTAAAGTATTGGGAAGTCTTGTTCAGTCATTTGCATGTTCTGAGTTGTTAGGTTCTTATTTTCATTGTGCCATTTCTTCATGGTGCTGGTTTCATGGGTTCTTGTCTGTTGTGGATTTCCTTGGGATTGTTGTTAAGGCATAGTGGTATTCTTTATCTAGTGAAGATTTTGAGCTGCCTGACAACAGAGCTTTAATTGTGTGTTTAGAACATGTTAAAAGCATGGTTTTGTCCATGCAATCAGAGTGAGTTTTTGCAAACTTTTCCCGTGAAGTTTTTGTGTTCCAAAGGCATAGATGAAGCATGCAGGGCAGACAAAAGGGAAAAAAAGGAAATTGGCATTAGAAAAACTACCATGACGTGTCCTCGTTAGTATAGTGGTCAGTATCCCCGCCTGTCACGCGGGAGACCGGGGTTCAATTCCCCGACGGGGAGCAGTTAAAGCATGCTTTTAATGGCCATGCTCTTAATCAACCCAAGCCATCATGGTTTCAATTCTGGTTCTAAAAATATCAGGAAAAAAACTCTGATATTATATCAGAGGAAATGTGCCGACATATGCTTGCAACGCACGTGGATTCCACAAGAGATATGCAACCACAGATTGTATACTCCTATGCATTGGCCGGGAATCGAACCCGGGTCTCCCGCATGGCAAACGAGAATTCTACCACTGAACCACCAATGCAACTGTTCAGAGATATGCACACACGTGACTGTGCATCAGTCAAATCTCTAGAATCTATGCTTGCCTTCATTAGTACTGGAAACGATTCAGAAAAGCACAGTGAAACTGAAATCAAACAACCTTTTGTATATTACGTGGGCTTATTCGCATTGCCAATACAGTAGACTTCAACACGGATCCACTCATGTACCAAGCTATACCCCTGCAATCACAAGGGAGAGAGAGAAGCCACTTTTACTGCCCATCTTCTCTTGTTTGATGGCAATGCTTTGCCTTCACTTGATTTGATTGTCTATCATCTCTGTTTGTGAATGGGTACGGCAGGTATTATTATAGGCTGACAACGCCTGTCCTTCTGGTGTAAGTTTTAACTAAAGACTACATTTCCGAGGAACTACATTTTCAGTATCAAAACCATAACATACATGCAAACAAATTTTAGCCCTGGATAGTAGGAACTAAATTTGATCACTGGCTCAACTATGGACTCCTTTTAGGTGGCAACGTAATTGCCTGACACTGCTTTTTGGGATATTGACAATGGTTTCTGTTTCTCGCTTAGGGTATTTAGAGTTTGAGCAATTGTATCTTACATTTTTCTATTGCTGGAGAACATAACATTATTTTGCTTGTACCCATTGCATTTCTGTCAGCAAAGAATACAATAAAACATAATGTAGGATTATAGACTGAAGAACAAACCATGTTTAGCATGGTCCTACTATGACCAACTCTGCAGGAGAACCAGAACAAGCTCTTATGTTTCATTCCAGGCCCAAATTTCAACAGAAGAGTGCAACATTAAAATTGTGCCTGTGGCACATTAGGGTTTTGGACTTTTGTGTTGAAAGTTTATTCAGGTTTGTTGCTAAAAGCATTCAATGAACAATGCTCTCCACCAAAATGAAGTACATTCAGATGCCTATGGAAGGAGAAAGCAATGTCACTTCCTGGCAGCATTGTAGTTTATTGTAAAGTGTGACACATACAGGTCAAGCCATTTCTTGGCTTTTCCAAGAAAGCATTGCCTTGTGAGTTACATAAGCTTGAAACGGGTGTAAAGTATTGGGAAGTCTTGTTCAGTCATTTGCATGTTCTGAGTTGTTAGGTTCTTATTTTCATTGTGCCATTTCTTCATGGTGCTGGTTTCATGGGTTCTTGTCTGTTGTGGATTTCCTTGGGATTGTTGTTAAGGCATAGTGGTATTCTTTATCTAGTGAAGATTTTGAGCTGCCTGACAACAGAGCTTTAATTGTGTGTTTAGAACATGTTAAAAGCATGGTTTTGTCCATGCAATCAGAGTGAGTTTTTGCAAACTTTTCCCGTGAAGTTTTTGTGTTCCAAAGGCATAGATGAAGCATGCAGGGCAGACAAAAGGGAAAAAAAGGAAATTGGCATTAGAAAAACTACCATGACGTGTCCTCGTTAGTATAGTGGTCAGTATCCCCGCCTGTCACGCGGGAGACCGGGGTTCAATTCCCCGACGGGGAGCAGTTAAAGCATGCTTTTAATGGCCATGCTCTTAATCAACCCAAGCCATCATGGTTTCAATTCTGGTTCTAAAAATATCAGGAAAAAAACTCTGATATTATATCAGAGGAAATGTGCCGACATATGCTTGCAACGCACGTGGATTCCACAAGAGATATGCAACCACAGATTGTATACTCCTATGCATTGGCCGGGAATCGAACCCGGGTCTCCCGCATGGCAAACGAGAATTCTACCACTGAACCACCAATGCAACTGTTCAGAGATATGCACACACGTGACTGTGCATCAGTCAAATCTCTAGAATCTATGCTTGCCTTCATTAGTACTGGAAACGATTCAGAAAAGCACAGTGAAACTGAAATCAAACAACCTTTTGTATATTACGTGGGCTTATTCGCATTGTCAATACAGTAGACTTCAACACGGATCCACTCATGTACCAAGCTATACCCCTGCAATCACAAGGGAGAGAGAGAAGCCACTTTTACTGCCCATCTTCTCTTGTTTGATGGCAATGCTTTGCCTTCACTTGATTTGATTGTCTATCATCTCTGTTTGTGAATGGGTACGGCAGGTATTATTATAGGCTGACAACGCCTGTCCTTCTGGTGTAAGTTTTAACTAAAGACTACATTTCCGAGGAACTACATTTTCAGTATCAAAACCATAACATACATGCAAACAAATTTTAGCCCTGGATAGTAGGAACTAAATTTGATCACTGGCTCAACTATGGACTCCTTTTAGGTGGCAACGTAATTGCCTGACACTGCTTTTTGGGATATTGACAATGGTTTCTGTTTCTCGCTTAGGGTATTTAGAGTTTGAGCAATTGTATCTTACATTTTTCTATTGCTGGAGAACATAACATTATTTTGCTTGTACCCATTGCATTTCTGTCAGCAAAGAATACAATAAAACATAATGTAGGATTATAGACTGAAGAACAAACCATGTTTAGCATGGTCCTACTATGACCAACTCTGCAGGAGAACCAGAACAAGCTCTTATGTTTCATTCCAGGCCCAAATTTCAACAGAAGAGTGCAACATTAAAATTGTGCCTGTGGCACATTAGGGTTTTGGACTTTTGTGTTGAAAGTTTATTCAGGTTTGTTGCTAAAAGCATTCAATGAACAATGCTCTCCACCAAAATGAAGTACATTCAGATGCCTATGGAAGGAGAAAGCAATGTCACTTCCTGGCAGCATTGTAGTTTATTGTAAAGTGTGACACATACAGGTCAAGCCATTTCTTGGCTTTTCCAAGAAAGCATTGCCTTGTGAGTTACATAAGCTTGAAACGGGTGTAAAGTATTGGGAAGTCTTGTTCAGTCATTTGCATGTTCTGAGTTGTTAGGTTCTTATTTTCATTGTGCCATTTCTTCATGGTGCTGGTTTCATGGGTTCTTGTCTGTTGTGGATTTCCTTGGGATTGTTGTTAAGGCATAGTGGTATTCTTTATCTAGTGAAGATTTTGAGCTGCCTGACAACAGAGCTTTAATTGTGTGTTTAGAACATGTTAAAAGCATGGTTTTGTCCATGCAATCAGAGTGAGTTTTTGCAAACTTTTCCCGTGAAGTTTTTGTGTTCCAAAGGCATAGATGAAGCATGCAGGGCAGACAAAAGGGAAAAAAAGGAAATTGGCATTAGAAAAACTACCATGACGTGTCCTCGTTAGTATAGTGGTCAGTATCCCCGCCTGTCACGCGGGAGACCGGGGTTCAATTCCCCGACGGGGAGCAGTTAAAGCATGCTTTTAATGGCCATGCTCTTAATCAACCCAAGCCATCATGGTTTCAATTCTGGTTCTAAAAATATCAGGAAAAAAACTCTGATATTATATCAGAGGAAATGTGCCGACATATGCTTGCAACGCACGTGGATTCCACAAGAGATATGCAACCACAGATTGTATACTCCTATGCATTGGCCGGGAATCGAACCCGGGTCTCCCGCATGGCAAACGAGAATTCTACCACTGAACCACCAATGCAACTGTTCAGAGATATGCACACACGTGACTGTGCATCAGTCAAATCTCTAGAATCTATGCTTGCCTTCATTAGTACTGGAAACGATTCAGAAAAGCACAGTGAAACTGAAATCAAACAACCTTTTGTATATTACGTGGGCTTATTCGCATTGCCAATACAGTAGACTTCAACACGGATCCACTCATGTACCAAGCTATACCCCTGCAATCACAAGGGAGAGAGAGAAGCCACTTTTACTGCCCATCTTCTCTTGTTTGATGGCAATGCTTTGCCTTCACTTGATTTGATTGTCTATCATCTCTGTTTGTGAATGGGTACGGCAGGTATTATTATAGGCTGACAACGCCTGTCCTTCTGGTGTAAGTTTTAACTAAAGACTACATTTCCGAGGAACTACATTTTCAGTATCAAAACCATAACATACATGCAAACAAATTTTAGCCCTGGATAGTAGGAACTAAATTTGATCACTGGCTCAACTATGGACTCCTTTTAGGTGGCAACGTAATTGCCTGACACTGCTTTTTGGGATATTGACAATGGTTTCTGTTTCTCGCTTAGGGTATTTAGAGTTTGAGCAATTGTATCTTACATTTTTCTATTGCTGGAGAACATAACATTATTTTGCTTGTACCCATTGCATTTCTGTCAGCAAAGAATACAATAAAACATAATGTAGGATTATAGACTGAAGAACAAACCATGTTTAGCATGGTCCTACTATGACCAACTCTGCAGGAGAACCAGAACAAGCTCTTATGTTTCATTCCAGGCCCAAATTTCAACAGAAGAGTGCAACATTAAAATTGTGCCTGTGGCACATTAGGGTTTTGGACTTTTGTGTTGAAAGTTTATTCAGGTTTGTTGCTAAAAGCATTCAATGAACAATGCTCTCCACCAAAATGAAGTACATTCAGATGCCTATGGAAGGAGAAAGCAATGTCACTTCCTGGCAGCATTGTAGTTTATTGTAAAGTGTGACACATACAGGTCAAGCCATTTCTTGGCTTTTCCAAGAAAGCATTGCCTTGTGAGTTACATAAGCTTGAAACGGGTGTAAAGTATTGGGAAGTCTTGTTCAGTCATTTGCATGTTCTGAGTTGTTAGGTTCTTATTTTCATTGTGCCATTTCTTCATGGTGCTGGTTTCATGGGTTCTTGTCTGTTGTGGATTTCCTTGGGATTGTTGTTAAGGCATAGTGGTATTCTTTATCTAGTGAAGATTTTGAGCTGCCTGACAACAGAGCTTTAATTGTGTGTTTAGAACATGTTAAAAGCATGGTTTTGTCCATGCAATCAGAGTGAGTTTTTGCAAACTTTTCCCGTGAAGTTTTTGTGTTCCAAAGGCATAGATGAAGCATGCAGGGCAGACAAAAGGGAAAAAAAGGAAATTGGCATTAGAAAAACTACCATGACGTGTCCTCGTTAGTATAGTGGTCAGTATCCCCGCCTGTCACGCGGGAGACCGGGGTTCAATTCCCCGACGGGGAGCAGTTAAAGCATGCTTTTAATGGCCATGCTCTTAATCAACCCAAGCCATCATGGTTTCAATTCTGGTTCTAAAAATATCAGGAAAAAAACTCTGATATTATATCAGAGGAAATGTGCCGACATATGCTTGCAACGCACGTGGATTCCACAAGAGATATGCAACCACAGATTGTATACTCCTATGCATTGGCCGGGAATCGAACCCGGGTCTCCCGCATGGCAAACGAGAATTCTACCACTGAACCACCAATGCAACTGTTCAGAGATATGCACACACGTGACTGTGCATCAGTCAAATCTCTAGAATCTATGCTTGCCTTCATTAGTACTGGAAACGATTCAGAAAAGCACAGTGAAACTGAAATCAAACAACCTTTTGTATATTACGTGGGCTTATTCGCATTGCCAATACAGTAGACTTCAACACGGATCCACTCATGTACCAAGCTATACCCCTGCAATCACAAGGGAGAGAGAGAAGCCACTTTTACTGCCCATCTTCTCTTGTTTGATGGCAATGCTTTGCCTTCACTTGATTTGATTGTCTATCATCTCTGTTTGTGAATGGGTACGGCAGGTATTATTATAGGCTGACAACGCCTGTCCTTCTGGTGTAAGTTTTAACTAAAGACTACATTTCCGAGGAACTACATTTTCAGTATCAAAACCATAACATACATGCAAACAAATTTTAGCCCTGGATAGTAGGAACTAAATTTGATCACTGGCTCAACTATGGACTCCTTTTAGGTGGCAACGTAATTGCCTGACACTGCTTTTTGGGATATTGACAATGGTTTCTGTTTCTCGCTTAGGGTATTTAGAGTTTGAGCAATTGTATCTTACATTTTTCTATTGCTGGAGAACATAACATTATTTTGCTTGTACCCATTGCATTTCTGTCAGCAAAGAATACAATAAAACATAATGTAGGATTATAGACTGAAGAACAAACCATGTTTAGCATGGTCCTACTATGACCAACTCTGCAGGAGAACCAGAACAAGCTCTTATGTTTCATTCCAGGCCCAAATTTCAACAGAAGAGTGCAACATTAAAATTGTGCCTGTGGCACATTAGGGTTTTGGACTTTTGTGTTGAAAGTTTATTCAGGTTTGTTGCTAAAAGCATTCAATGAACAATGCTCTCCACCAAAATGAAGTACATTCAGATGCCTATGGAAGGAGAAAGCAATGTCACTTCCTGGCAGCATTGTAGTTTATTGTAAAGTGTGACACATACAGGTCAAGCCATTTCTTGGCTTTTCCAAGAAAGCATTGCCTTGTGAGTTACATAAGCTTGAAACGGGTGTAAAGTATTGGGAAGTCTTGTTCAGTCATTTGCATGTTCTGAGTTGTTAGGTTCTTATTTTCATTGTGCCATTTCTTCATGGTGCTGGTTTCATGGGTTCTTGTCTGTTGTGGATTTCCTTGGGATTGTTGTTAAGGCATAGTGGTATTCTTTATCTAGTGAAGATTTTGAGCTGCCTGACAACAGAGCTTTAATTGTGTGTTTAGAACATGTTAAAAGCATGGTTTTGTCCATGCAATCAGAGTGAGTTTTTGCAAACTTTTCCCGTGAAGTTTTTGTGTTCCAAAGGCATAGATGAAGCATGCAGGGCAGACAAAAGGGAAAAAAAGGAAATTGGCATTAGAAAAACTACCATGACGTGTCCTCGTTAGTATAGTGGTCAGTATCCCCGCCTGTCACGCGGGAGACCGGGGTTCAATTCCCCGACGGGGAGCAGTTAAAGCATGCTTTTAATGGCCATGCTCTTAATCAACCCAAGCCATCATGGTTTCAATTCTGGTTCTAAAAATATCAGGAAAAAAACTCTGATATTATATCAGAGGAAATGTGCCGACATATGCTTGCAACGCACGTGGATTCCACAAGAGATATGCAACCACAGATTGTATACTCCTATGCATTGGCCGGGAATCGAACCCGGGTCTCCCGCATGGCAAACGAGAATTCTACCACTGAACCACCAATGCAACTGTTCAGAGATATGCACACACGTGACTGTGCATCAGTCAAATCTCTAGAATCTATGCTTGCCTTCATTAGTACTGGAAACGATTCAGAAAAGCACAGTGAAACTGAAATCAAACAACCTTTTGTATATTACGTGGGCTTATTCGCATTGCCAATACAGTAGACTTCAACACGGATCCACTCATGTACCAAGCTATACCCCTGCAATCACAAGGGAGAGAGAGAAGCCACTTTTACTGCCCATCTTCTCTTGTTTGATGGCAATGCTTTGCCTTCACTTGATTTGATTGTCTATCATCTCTGTTTGTGAATGGGTACGGCAGGTATTATTATAGGCTGACAACGCCTGTCCTTCTGGTGTAAGTTTTAACTAAAGACTACATTTCCGAGGAACTACATTTTCAGTATCAAAACCATAACATACATGCAAACAAATTTTAGCCCTGGATAGTAGGAACTAAATTTGATCACTGGCTCAACTATGGACTCCTTTTAGGTGGCAACGTAATTGCCTGACACTGCTTTTTGGGATATTGACAATGGTTTCTGTTTCTCGCTTAGGGTATTTAGAGTTTGAGCAATTGTATCTTACATTTTTCTATTGCTGGAGAACATAACATTATTTTGCTTGTACCCATTGCATTTCTGTCAGCAAAGAATACAATAAAACATAATGTAGGATTATAGACTGAAGAACAAACCATGTTTAGCATGGTCCTACTATGACCAACTCTGCAGGAGAACCAGAACAAGCTCTTATGTTTCATTCCAGGCCCAAATTTCAACAGAAGAGTGCAACATTAAAATTGTGCCTGTGGCACATTAGGGTTTTGGACTTTTGTGTTGAAAGTTTATTCAGGTTTGTTGCTAAAAGCATTCAATGAACAATGCTCTCCACCAAAATGAAGTACATTCAGATGCCTATGGAAGGAGAAAGCAATGTCACTTCCTGGCAGCATTGTAGTTTATTGTAAAGTGTGACACATACAGGTCAAGCCATTTCTTGGCTTTTCCAAGAAAGCATTGCCTTGTGAGTTACATAAGCTTGAAACGGGTGTAAAGTATTGGGAAGTCTTGTTCAGTCATTTGCATGTTCTGAGTTGTTAGGTTCTTATTTTCATTGTGCCATTTCTTCATGGTGCTGGTTTCATGGGTTCTTGTCTGTTGTGGATTTCCTTGGGATTGTTGTTAAGGCATAGTGGTATTCTTTATCTAGTGAAGATTTTGAGCTGCCTGACAACAGAGCTTTAATTGTGTGTTTAGAACATGTTAAAAGCATGGTTTTGTCCATGCAATCAGAGTGAGTTTTTGCAAACTTTTCCCGTGAAGTTTTTGTGTTCCAAAGGCATAGATGAAGCATGCAGGGCAGACAAAAGGGAAAAAAAGGAAATTGGCATTAGAAAAACTACCATGACGTGTCCTCGTTAGTATAGTGGTCAGTATCCCCGCCTGTCACGCGGGAGACCGGGGTTCAATTCCCCGACGGGGAGCAGTTAAAGCATGCTTTTAATGGCCATGCTCTTAATCAACCCAAGCCATCATGGTTTCAATTCTGGTTCTAAAAATATCAGGAAAAAAACTCTGATATTATATCAGAGGAAATGTGCCGACATATGCTTGCAACGCACGTGGATTCCACAAGAGATATGCAACCACAGATTGTATACTCCTATGCATTGGCCGGGAATCGAACCCGGGTCTCCCGCATGGCAAACGAGAATTCTACCACTGAACCACCAATGCAACTGTTCAGAGATATGCACACACGTGACTGTGCATCAGTCAAATCTCTAGAATCTATGCTTGCCTTCATTAGTACTGGAAACGATTCAGAAAAGCACAGTGAAACTGAAATCAAACAACCTTTTGTATATTACGTGGGCTTATTCGCATTGTCAATACAGTAGACTTCAACACGGATCCACTCGTGTACCAAGCTATACCCCTGCAATCACAAGGGAGAGAGAGAAGCCACTTTTACTGCCCATCTTCTCTTGTTTGATGGCAATGCTTTGCCTTCACTTGATTTGATTGTCTATCATCTCTGTTTGTGAATGGGTACGGCAGGTATTATTATAGGCTGACAACGCCTGTCCTTCTGGTGTAAGTTTTAACTAAAGACTACATTTCCGAGGAACTACATTTTCAGTATCAAAACCATAACATACATGCAAACAAATTTTAGCCCTGGATAGTAGGAACTAAATTTGATCACTGGCTCAACTATGGACTCCTTTTAGGTGGCAACGTAATTGCCTGACACTGCTTTTTGGGATATTGACAATGGTTTCTGTTTCTCGCTTAGGGTATTTAGAGTTTGAGCAATTGTATCTTACATTTTTCTATTGCTGGAGAACATAACATTATTTTGCTTGTACCCATTGCATTTCTGTCAGCAAAGAATACAATAAAACATAATGTAGGATTATAGACTGAAGAACAAACCATGTTTAGCATGGTCCTACTATGACCAACTCTGCAGGAGAACCAGAACAAGCTCTTATGTTTCATTCCAGGCCCAAATTTCAACAGAAGAGTGCAACATTAAAATTGTGCCTGTGGCACATTAGGGTTTTGGACTTTTGTGTTGAAAGTTTATTCAGGTTTGTTGCTAAAAGCATTCAATGAACAATGCTCTCCACCAAAATGAAGTACATTCAGATGCCTATGGAAGGAGAAAGCAATGTCACTTCCTGGCAGCATTGTAGTTTATTGTAAAGTGTGACACATACAGGTCAAGCCATTTCTTGGCTTTTCCAAGAAAGCATTGCCTTGTGAGTTACATAAGCTTGAAACGGGTGTAAAGTATTGGGAAGTCTTGTTCAGTCATTTGCATGTTCTGAGTTGTTAGGTTCTTATTTTCATTGTGCCATTTCTTCATGGTGCTGGTTTCATGGGTTCTTGTCTGTTGTGGATTTCCTTGGGATTGTTGTTAAGGCATAGTGGTATTCTTTATCTAGTGAAGATTTTGAGCTGCCTGACAACAGAGCTTTAATTGTGTGTTTAGAACATGTTAAAAGCATGGTTTTGTCCATGCAATCAGAGTGAGTTTTTGCAAACTTTTCCCGTGAAGTTTTTGTGTTCCAAAGGCATAGATGAAGCATGCAGGGCAGACAAAAGGGAAAAAAAGGAAATTGGCATTAGAAAAACTACCATGACGTGTCCTCGTTAGTATAGTGGTCAGTATCCCCGCCTGTCACGCGGGAGACCGGGGTTCAATTCCCCGACGGGGAGCAGTTAAAGCATGCTTTTAATGGCCATGCTCTTAATCAACCCAAGCCATCATGGTTTCAATTCTGGTTCTAAAAATATCAGGAAAAAAACTCTGATATTATATCAGAGTCAGAGAGTCAGAGTCAGAGAGTCAGAGAGTCTTTATTGTCATTTGCACCGCATGTGGTACATGAGATGAAAACGAGATTATGTACACGAGGTCCCAGTTACATCCAACAACAAATGAAAGAGAAAAACAGTAATAACATCGAGAACTAACTAAGAAAAACATCAACTAGTAATACACTAAGCCTAATATAGTGGGAATAAACAGCAGCACGAACATGAGTTTGTATGAGCAGATGGTCACAGATGGTCACAGATGAACACAGCAACAAGAAAACATATCAGCATCACCATGATGTGATATTTTGCAGTGTTTATTTTAATTTTATTTTTATTTATTCATGAGTCTAACAGCCTCAGGGTAGAAGCTGTTCCTCAGTCTAGTGGTTCTACACTTGATGCTCCTCAACCTCCGTCCTGAGGGGAGTGGGGCAAAGAGTGAGTGTGCTGGATGAGTGAGGTCTTTCATGATACAGGTGGCTCTTTTCCTGCATCTAGAGGTGTAAATGTCTGTGATGGTGGGGAGACTGACTCCAACAGACTTCTGTGCAGCCTTCACCACTCTCTGCAGAGCTTTCCTCTCTTCAACTGTGCAGCCTCCATGCCACACGTTGATGCTGGAGCACAGGATGCTCTCCACTGCACACCTGTAGAAGGAGGTGAGAACTGGGCTGCTCAGACCAGCTCGTCTCAGCCGTCTGAGGAAGTAGAGTCTCTGATGACCTTTCTTGATCAGGCTGGTGGTGTTGTTGCTCCAGCTGAGGTTATCATTCATGTGTACACCCAAGTATTTGTAGCTGGAGACCACTTCCACTGCAGACCCACCTATTTTCAGTGGGGCATGGGTGTGTTTGTTCCTTCTGAAGTCCACAATCATCTCCTTTGTCTTCTTCACATTCATGTGAAGATTATTCTCTTTGCACCAGCTCTCCAGGTGTTCCACCTCCTGTCTGTAGCTGGACTCATCATTGTTTGTGATGCATCCCACCACCGCTGTATCATCTGCAAACTTAACAATATGACAGCCTGGAAGTGTGGCTGTACAATCATATGTGAGCAGAGTGAACAGAAGGGGCTCAGCACACATCCCTGAGGAGAGCCAGTGCTGAGGGTTATGGTGGAGGAGGAGAAGTTGTGGATCTTCACGGACTGTGGTCTGTCTGTTAAGAAGTCTAGTACCCAGTTACAAATAGAGGGGCTTAGTCCAAGTGTAGATAGTTTGTCTATCAGAGTTTGGGGGATCATGGTGTTGAAGGCAGATGTGAAGTCCACAAAGAGCAGACGCACGTATGAGTCCTTCTGATCCAGGTGGGTGAGAGCAGTGTGGACCACGGAAGAAATGGCGTCCTCTGTTGATCGGTTCTCACGGTATGCGTATTGATGAGGGTCCTCGTTGATGTTGACGGTTGCCTTGATGTGGGACATGACCAGTTTCTCAAAACATTTAGCGACTATCGGGGTGAGGGCCACCGGTCTATAGTCATTCAGACCAGTCACTGTGGAGCTCTTTGGGACTGGGATGATGGTCGCGGTCTTCAGGCAGGTGGGAACTGACTCCAGTGCAAGTGAGGTGGTGAAGATGTCAGCCAGCACCTCACAGAGCTGGTCCGCACATTCCTTCAGAACTTTCCCTGGGATGTTGTCTGGTCCGGTTGCTTTATGAGGATTAATCTTTCTGAGACTGCCTCTCACTTCTGCTGCGGACACCCTGAGATGCTCTTCATCTGGTGATGAGGTGAGTCTGGTGCTAGCAGGTCTGTTTGGATCATCAAAACGTGCATAAAACTTATTGAGGGCATCAGGCAGAGATGGGTCCCTGGGGCATTGTTTGTTTTTGCCTTTGTAGTCTGTTATGCATTTAATACCCTTCCACATGCTCCGTGGGTCTTGTGAGGTGAACTGTCCCTCGATCCTCTGTGCATACGTGGCCTTGGCCTTCTTAATGCCATCCTTCAGTTCATTCCTGCTCTTTCTCAGTTCCACTTTATCTCCTGACTTGAATGCAGTGTCTCTGGCTGCTAGCAAGGCGTGAACTTCTTTATTTAACCAGGGTTTCCGGTTCGGGTAGGATTTCACATATTTTTTTATGGATACATTTTCAGAGCATGTACTGATGTAACCCAGGACTGAGGAAGCGTACAATTCCATGTCCACTGAACTACCATCAGTGGCTGCTTCTCTGAAAACAGACCAGTTTGTCCTCTCAAAACAGTCTCTCAACATGGGGGAACTATCTTGAGGCCAGATTGTTATTTCTCTTTGTTCCGGCTTCCGGCGCCTGAGTGGAGGGAGTTCTCTTGGGGCCAGAATCAGAGAGTCGTGGTCTGAAGATCCGAGCGCTGGGCGTGTCTTCGCTGTGTATGCCCCCTTTACATTTGTGAAGACTTGGTCGAGTATTTTATCTCCTCTCGTAGCTGCGAAGACGTTCTTATTGAAGGCTGGGAGGGACACCTGGAGATCCACGTGATTGACGTCCCCGCAGACAATGAAAAGCCCCTCAGGATATTTACACTGCAGCGAGGTGAGCAAGTCATGAATCTCTCTCTGGGCGTCATTAGCATTAGCATCGGGTGCTATGTAAATAACGCTGATTACGATCACTGAATAGTCACGTGGCATATAATGCGGCCTACATCTTATTGTGATCAACTCCACGGCAGCTGAACAAGCTCTTTTTATCACAGCACAGTTCGTGCACCAATCTTTGTGTACGTAAATACAAACACCACCACCTCGCGTTTTCCCCGTAGTCTCGAAGCACCGGTCTGTTCTGAAGAAGAGCCGGTCGTCCAGCTCGTAAACAGAGTCAGGAGTGTCCTCAGAAATCCATGTTTCCGTAAGACAAAGCACGGAACATCTTCTCATCTCCTCCGACGTGGTCACCCTCAAACGAAGTAGATCCATCTTGTTGTCGAGTGAGCGAACGTTAGACAGGAAAAGAGCCGGCATCGGGGGTTTACCGGTTTTAGCGTCTTTCCGCATTCTCGTCATAATTCCTGCACGACAACCCCGCTTCTTTCCTCGTGAGCATCGCTTTCTTTTCTTTCCCCTGGAGTGCATCTGCTTCCAGAAGGACGTTTTTAGCAGGTCCAATCTTCCGAGTTCTGATTTGAGTTCGTTGCTGATTTCAGCTGTGCCCTGTGGTAAATCCGCTCCAATTCTTAACAGATCAGTTCGGCTGTAATTCACCCGCAAAACACGCGCAGAGTCAGGTACAAAAACACTTTTAAAATTACTAAAAACTAGAGATGATCCGGGAACTCGTGAAGCTGCGGCTGCACTGAGCGCGGCCATCTTGCCTTATCAGAGGAAATGTGCCGACATATGCTTGCAACGCACGGGGATTCCACAAGAGATATGCAACCACAGATTGTATACTCCTATGCATTGGCCGGGAATCGAACCCGGGTCTCCCGCATGGCAAACGAGAATTCTACCACTGAACCACCAATGCAACTGTTCAAAGATATGCACACACGTGACTGTGCATCAGTCAAATCTCTAGAATCTATGCTTGCCTTCATTAGTACTGGAAACGATTCAGAAAAGCACAGTGAAACTGAAATCAAACAACCTTTTGTATATTACGTGGGCTTATTCGCATTGCCAATACAGTAGACTTCAACACGGATCCACTCGTGTACCAAGCTATACCCCTGCAATCACAAGGGAGAGAGAGAAGCCACTTTTACTACCCATCTTCTCTTGTTTGATGGCAATGCTTTGCCTTCACTTGATTTGATTGTCTATCATCTCTGTTTGTGAATGGGTACGGCAGGTATTATTATAGGCTGACAACGCCTGTCCTTCTGGTGTAAGTTTTAACTAAAGACTACATTTCCGAGGAACTACATTTTCAGTATCAAAACCATAACATACATGCAAACAAATTTTAGCCCTGGATAGTAGGAACTAAATTTGATCACTGGCTCAACTATGGACTCCTTTTAGGTGGCAACGTAATTGCTTGACACTGCTTTTTGGGATATTGACAACGGTTTCTGTTTCTCGCTTAGGGTATTTAGAGTTTGAGCAATTGTATCTTACATTTTTCTATTGCTGGAGAACATAACATTATTTTGCTTGTACCCATTGCATTTCTGTCAGCAAAGAATACAATAAAACATAATGTAGGATTATAGACTGAAGAACAAACCATGTTTAGCATGGTCCTACTATGACCAACTCTGCAGGAGAACCAGAACAAGCTCTTATGTTTCATTCCAGGCCCAAATTTCAACAGAAGAGTGCAACATTAAAATTGTGCCTGTGGCACATTAGGGTTTTGGACTTTTGTGTTGAAAGTTTATTCAGGTTTGTTGCTAAAAGCATTCAATGAACAATGCTCTCCACCAAAATGAAGTACATTCAGATGCCTATGGAAGGAGAAAGCAATGTCACTTCCTGGCAGCATTGTAGTTTATTGTAAAGTGTGACACATACAGGTCAAGCCATTTCTTGGCTTTTCCAAGAAAGCATTGCCTTGTGAGTTACATAAGCTTGAAACGGGTGTAAAGTATTGGGAAGTCTTGTTCAGTCATTTGCATGTTCTGAGTTGTTAGGTTCTTATTTTCATTGTGCCATTTCTTCATGGTGCTGGTTTCATGGGTTCTTGTCTGTTGTGGATTTCCTTGGGATTGTTGTTAAGGCATAGTGGTATTCTTTATCTAGTGAAGATTTTGAGCTGCCTGACAACAGAGCTTTAATTGTGTGTTTAGAACATGTTAAAAGCATGGTTTTGTCCATGCAATCAGAGTGAGTTTTTGCAAACTTTTCCCGTGAAGTTTTTGTGTTCCAAAGGCATAGATGAAGCATGCAGGGCAGACAAAAGGGAAAAAAAGGAAATTGGCATTAGAAAAACTACCATGACGTGTCCTCGTTAGTATAGTGGTCAGTATCCCCGCCTGTCACGCGGGAGACCGGGGTTCAATTCCCCGACGGGGAGCAGTTAAAGCATGCTTTTAATGGCCATGCTCTTAATCAACCCAAGCCATCATGGTTTCAATTCTGGTTCTAAAAATATCAGGAAAAAAACTCTGATATTATATCAGAGGAAATGTGCCGACATATGCTTGCAACGCACGTGGATTCCACAAGAGATATGCAACCACAGATTGTATACTCCTATGCATTGGCCGGGAATCGAACCCGGGTCTCCCGCATGGCAAACGAGAATTCTACCACTGAACCACCAATGCAACTGTTCAGAGATATGCACACACGTGACTGTGCATCAGTCAAATCTCTAGAATCTATGCTTGCCTTCATTAGTACTGGAAACGATTCAGAAAAGCACAGTGAAACTGAAATCAAACAACCTTTTGTATATTACGTGGGCTTATTCGCATTGCCAATACAGTAGACTTCAACACGGATCCACTCATGTACCAAGCTATACCCCTGCAATCACAAGGGAGAGAGAGAAGCCACTTTTACTGCCCATCTTCTCTTGTTTGATGGCAATGCTTTGCCTTCACTTGATTTGATTGTCTATCATCTCTGTTTGTGAATGGGTACGGCAGGTATTATTATAGGCTGACAACGCCTGTCCTTCTGGTGTAAGTTTTAACTAAAGACTACATTTCCGAGGAACTACATTTTCAGTATCAAAACCATAACATACATGCAAACAAATTTTAGCCCTGGATAGTAGGAACTAAATTTGATCACTGGCTCAACTATGGACTCCTTTTAGGTGGCAACGTAATTGCCTGACACTGCTTTTTGGGATATTGACAATGGTTTCTGTTTCTCGCTTAGGGTATTTAGAGTTTGAGCAATTGTATCTTACATTTTTCTATTGCTGGAGAACATAACATTATTTTGCTTGTACCCATTGCATTTCTGTCAGCAAAGAATACAATAAAACATAATGTAGGATTATAGACTGAAGAACAAACCATGTTTAGCATGGTCCTACTATGACCAACTCTGCAGGAGAACCAGAACAAGCTCTTATGTTTCATTCCAGGCCCAAATTTCAACAGAAGAGTGCAACATTAAAATTGTGCCTGTGGCACATTAGGGTTTTGGACTTTTGTGTTGAAAGTTTATTCAGGTTTGTTGCTAAAAGCATTCAATGAACAATGCTCTCCACCAAAATGAAGTACATTCAGATGCCTATGGAAGGAGAAAGCAATGTCACTTCCTGGCAGCATTGTAGTTTATTGTAAAGTGTGACACATACAGGTCAAGCCATTTCTTGGCTTTTCCAAGAAAGCATTGCCTTGTGAGTTACATAAGCTTGAAACGGGTGTAAAGTATTGGGAAGTCTTGTTCAGTCATTTGCATGTTCTGAGTTGTTAGGTTCTTATTTTCATTGTGCCATTTCTTCATGGTGCTGGTTTCATGGGTTCTTGTCTGTTGTGGATTTCCTTGGGATTGTTGTTAAGGCATAGTGGTATTCTTTATCTAGTGAAGATTTTGAGCTGCCTGACAACAGAGCTTTAATTGTGTGTTTAGAACATGTTAAAAGCATGGTTTTGTCCATGCAATCAGAGTGAGTTTTTGCAAACTTTTCCCGTGAAGTTTTTGTGTTCCAAAGGCATAGATGAAGCATGCAGGGCAGACAAAAGGGAAAAAAAGGAAATTGGCATTAGAAAAACTACCATGACGTGTCCTCGTTAGTATAGTGGTCAGTATCCCCGCCTGTCACGCGGGAGACCGGGGTTCAATTCCCCGACGGGGAGCAGTTAAAGCATGCTTTTAATGGCCATGCTCTTAATCAACCCAAGCCATCATGGTTTCAATTCTGGTTCTAAAAATATCAGGAAAAAAACTCTGATATTATATCAGAGGAAATGTGCCGACATATGCTTGCAACGCACGTGGATTCCACAAGAGATATGCAACCACAGATTGTATACTCCTATGCATTGGCCGGGAATCGAACCCGGGTCTCCCGCATGGCAAACGAGAATTCTACCACTGAACCACCAATGCAACTGTTCAAAGATATGCACACACGTGACTGTGCATCAGTCAAATCTCTAGAATCTATGCTTGCCTTCATTAGTACTGGAAACGATTCAGAAAAGCACAGTGAAACTGAAATCAAACAACCTTTTGTATATTACGTGGGCTTATTCGCATTGCCAATACAGTAGACTTCAACACGGATCCACTCGTGTACCAAGCTATACCCCTGCAATCACAAGGGAGAGAGAGAAGCCACTTTTACTACCCATCTTCTCTTGTTTGATGGCAATGCTTTGCCTTCACTTGATTTGATTGTCTATCATCTCTGTTTGTGAATGGGTACGGCAGGTATTATTATAGGCTGACAACGCCTGTCCTTCTGGTGTAAGTTTTAACTAAAGACTACATTTCCGAGGAACTACATTTTCAGTATCAAAACCATAACATACATGCAAACAAATTTTAGCCCTGGATAGTAGGAACTAAATTTGATCACTGGCTCAACTATGGACTCCTTTTAGGTGGCAACGTAATTGCTTGACACTGCTTTTTGGGATATTGACAACGGTTTCTGTTTCTCGCTTAGGGTATTTAGAGTTTGAGCAATTGTATCTTACATTTTTCTATTGCTGGAGAACATAACATTATTTTGCTTGTACCCATTGCATTTCTGTCAGCAAAGAATACAATAAAACATAATGTAGGATTATAGACTGAAGAACAAACCATGTTTAGCATGGTCCTACTATGACCAACTCTGCAGGAGAACCAGAACAAGCTCTTATGTTTCATTCCAGGCCCAAATTTCAACAGAAGAGTGCAACATTAAAATTGTGCCTGTGGCACATTAGGGTTTTGGACTTTTGTGTTGAAAGTTTATTCAGGTTTGTTGCTAAAAGCATTCAATGAACAATGCTCTCCACCAAAATGAAGTACATTCAGATGCCTATGGAAGGAGAAAGCAATGTCACTTCCTGGCAGCATTGTAGTTTATTGTAAAGTGTGACACATACAGGTCAAGCCATTTCTTGGCTTTTCCAAGAAAGCATTGCCTTGTGAGTTACATAAGCTTGAAACGGGTGTAAAGTATTGGGAAGTCTTGTTCAGTCATTTGCATGTTCTGAGTTGT
>JBBPBX010066370.1:5812-19686 GCA_038048925.1 Garcialebias charrua | reverse complement strand
ATCTGTTTGGTATACAGGAGATCCTGGGTTCAAATTCCAGCATTGCCCTTGTTACTTTGATTTCTAGAGAACTTAGTTCTCTAGAAGTAGACCAATTAAGACCATTATAATAAATAAATATTATTATGTAACAAGATACAGTAACTTGTTTCTCTAGAACAAAATAATACACTGTCTGCACCTTACAGTCTTGTGTCTTGATTCTTACAAAATAACAAGTATGCTTATCTTGAGAAACCAGGGATAGAATACTCAATAACTTGCATTACAGGTGTTGTGGCTTAGGTGGTCAAAGCTTCTGTCTAGTAAACAGGATTTCCCAGGCTCAAGTGCCAACAGTTCCTAGCATCTTTCCTAAAGGTTCATTAGTGGCTGGGCAAAATAATGCCAGACTGGTGGCCATGCACCAGTAGATGTGTCTGGAAAACTGCAGTCTGTCACTGTTGAACAGTCTTAAAGAGCTCAAATTTGGATGAGTGAGCCAAATTTTCAGTTTACGAAAGTGAATTAAGCAAAAACTATTTCTAGATAGAAATTACTATAAATGTCAAGACGAGCAAATACTTGTTAGAATTACAGAAACACAGCAAATAATTTAATCGTACCAGAGCAGATGCCCAAGATTGTTGAGCTACTTGTTGTCCTACAAATATACTTTAAAGTATGGGCGCTGTAGCTTAGTTGGCCAAAGCGTCTGTCTTGTAAACAGGAGATCCTGGGTTCAACTCCCAGCAGTGCCTTTTTTTTTAACTTCCAAGTAAACATTTTAAAATTGACCTCTTTTTCAAAGTATCAACACTGAGTATTTGTATTGTTAATCGCAGTTATTGCTATGTATAACATGGTTCCCTTGAGACAGAAAAATACACAATGTGTGCCTTACTTTGTATATTCCCGGGTCTTCATTCTTCCAACAAAACAACAAGTATACTTATCTAAAGAAAGCCAAGATAGAATACGCAATACAACATAAATGAGGTGCTGTGGCTTAGTTGTCAATGTGGCTGTCTAGTAAACAGGAGATCCTGGTTTCAATTCCCAGCTGTGCCTGTTACTTTAACTTCTTGATAGAAAACTTAGTACTATAGAAGTAGAGCTATTAAGACAATAGACTATATGCCACAGACTTCCGTTCTGGCACTTCCTCATTCATGAGCAGGACCGCGCACTTCCGGTTAGCGGGAATGACACGAAAATAAATGACTAAATACAATTAATAAAACTTCTACATACACACCAATTATACACATATAAATCCATATAAATCTATGGCAATGTTCCCCCTACAGATAGCTGCAATAAATTGTCGCCCTAACCCCTCCTCGGAACAGCTGTACCCACCGGTGGGCGGACACAACGGAACTCACTTGTAGTGCCAGTAGCGCGCAGCTGCTTCCCGTTTCGGGTCGTTGTCATGGTCTGCTACTAGGAGCTAACGCTAACAACAACGGCAGTCGATAGGAACCGGAAGTGCGGGATGTGGCCTATATTTTAACGGAGGTACGTCACAACTACCCGTGGCATATAGCCTATTATACAAATTAAATATTATGTAAGAAGATAACTTAGTTTGCTAGAGAGAAAAGAACACAGTGTGCACCTTACAGTCCACCTGTGTGTTCATTCTTACAATATATCATGTATACTTATCTAGAGAAACCCGGTATAGAATATTCAAAATCATCCATTACAGGTGCTGTGGCTTAGTTGGTCAAAGCGCCTGTCTAGTAAACAGGAGATCCTGGGTTCAACTCCCAGCAGTGCCTAGTGGCATTTTTTTCATTTCCATTCGGTGGCTGAGCAAATAAATGCTCAGACTGGTGGCCATGCACCCATAGTTGTGTCCGCAAAACTGCAGTCTGTCACACTGTCAGCGTTGAACAGTCTTAAAGAGCTCATATTTGGACGAGTGAGAATAAGTAGCCTTTTAAAAAAGTCCAGTAAGCAAAACCTTTTTCTAAGTAGAAATTACTTTAATTGTCAAGATGTACAAAAACTTGATAGAATTATAGAAACACAGAAATCATTTAATCATGCCAGAGCAGAAGCTAAATAGTAGATTGCTGATCTAAGAACAGGTATGATGCTCAAAAATGAGGCGCTGTAGCTTAGATGGCCAAAGCATCTGTCTCGTAAACAGGAGATCCTGGGTTCAAATCCCAGCAGTGCCTATGATAATATGAGTTCCTGATAGAGAACTGTGTACTCTAGAAGTAGACCTATTACGACATTTATAAATAATTCATATTAAGTAAGAAGAGAAATTGCTTTTCTATAGGGAAAAGAGTGCACCTTATAGTCTACCTGTATGTTCATTCTTACAAAATATCATGTATACTTTTCTGGAGAAACAAGAATACTGAAAACCATCCATTACAGGCGCTGTGGCTTAGTTGGTTAAAGCGCCTGTCTAGTAAACAGGAGATCCTGGGTTCAACTCCCAGCAGTGCCTAGCATCCATCCTAAACATTCATTTGAGGCTGAGCAAATACGTGCACACATTGGTGGCCATACACCCATAAATGTGTATGCTAAACTGCTGTCTTTCACTGTTGGTTTTAAAGAGCTCAAATTTGAATGAGTGAGAAAAAATAGCATTTTAAAAAAGTCCACTTAGCAAAAACTATTTCTAGTTAGAATTTTTTTTTTATGTCAGAATGAACACCAACTTGCTAGAGTTACAGAAACACAGAACATTGTTTTATCATGTAAGAGCAGAGGCTAAATTGTAGGTTGCTGATCTTAATACAGCTATATTCTTCAAAAATGAGGTGCTGTATGTTAGATGGCCAAAGCATCTGTTTGGTATACAGGAGATCCTGGGTTCAAATTCCAGCATTGCCCTTGTTACTTTGATTTCTAGAGAACTTAGTTCTCTAGAAGTAGACCAATTAAGACCATTATAATAAATAAATATTATTATGTAACAAGATACAGTAACTTGTTTCTCTAGAACAAAATAATACACTGTCTGCACCTTACAGTCTTGTGTCTTGATTCTTACAAAATAACAAGTATGCTTATCTTGAGAAACCAGGGATAGAATACTCAATAACTTGCATTACAGGTGTTGTGGCTTAGGTGGTCAAAGCTTCTGTCTAGTAAACAGGATTTCCCAGGCTCAAGTGCCAACAGTTCCTAGCATCTTTCCTAAAGGTTCATTAGTGGCTGGGCAAAATAATGCCAGACTGGTGGCCATGCACCAGTAGATGTGTCTGGAAAACTGCAGTCTGTCACTGTTGAACAGTCTTAAAGAGCTCAAATTTGGATGAGTGAGCCAAATTTTCAGTTTACGAAAGTGAATTAAGCAAAAACTATTTCTAGATAGAAATTACTATAAATGTCAAGACGAGCAAATACTTGTTAGAATTACAGAAACACAGCAAATAATTTAATCGTACCAGAGCAGATGCCCAAGATTGTTGAGCTACTTGTTGTCCTACAAATATACTTTAAAGTATGGGCGCTGTAGCTTAGTTGGCCAAAGCGTCTGTCTTGTAAACAGGAGATCCTGGGTTCAACTCCCAGCAGTGCCTTTTTTTTAACTTCCAAGTAAACATTTTAAAATTGACCTCTTTTTCAAAGTATCAACACTGAGTATTTGTATTGTTAATCGCAGTTATTGCTATGTATAACATGGTTCCCTTGAGACAGAAAAATACACAATGTGTGCCTTACTTTGTATATTCCCGGGTCTTCATTCTTCCAACAAAACAACAAGTATACTTATCTAAAGAAAGCCAAGATAGAATACCCAATACAACATAAATGAGGTGCTGTGGCTTAGTTGTCAATGTGGCTGTCTAGTAAACAGGAGATCCTGGTTTCAATTCCCAGCTGTGCCTGTTACTTTAACTTCTTGATAGAAAACTTAGTACTATAGAAGTAGAGCTATTAAGACAATAGACTATATGCCACAGACTTCCGTTCTGGCACTTCCTCATTCATGAGCAGGACCGCGCACTTCCGGTTAGCGGGAATGACACGAAAATAAATGACTAAATACAATTAATAAAACTTCTACATACACACCAATTATACACATATAAATCCATATAAATCTATGGCAATGTTCCCCCTACAGATAGCTGCAATAAATTGTCGCCCTAACCCCTCCTCGGAACAGCTGTACCCACCGGTGGGCGGACACAACGGAACTCACTTGTAGTGCCAGTAGCGCGCAGCTGCTTCCCGTTTCGGGTCGTTGTCATGGTCTGCTACTAGGAGCTAACGCTAACAACAACGGCAGTCGATAGGAACCGGAAGTGCGGGATGTGGCCTATATTTTAACGGAGGTACGTCACAACTACCCGTGGCATATAGCCTATTATACAAATTAAATATTATGTAAGAAGATAACTTAGTTTGCTAGAGAGAAAAGAACACAGTGTGCACCTTACAGTCCACCTGTGTGTTCATTCTTACAATATATCATGTATACTTATCTAAAGAAACCCGGTATAGAATATTCCAAATAGTCCATTACAGGTGCTGTGGCTTAGTTGGTCAAAGCGCCTGTCTAGTAAACAGGAGATCCTGGGTTCAACTCCCAGCAGTGCCTAGTGGCATTTTTTTCATTTCCATTCGGTGGCTGAGCAAATAAATGCTTAGACTGGTGGCCATGCACCCATAGTTGTGTCCGCAAAACTGCAGTCTGTCACACTGTCAGCGTTGAACAGTCTTAAAGAGCTCATATTTGGACGAGTGAGAATAAGTAGCCTTTTAAAGAAGTCCAGTAAGCAAAACCTTTTTCTAAGTAGAAATTACTTTAATTGTCAAGATGTACAAAAACTTGATAGAATTATAGAAACACAGAAATCATTTAATCATGCCAGAGCAGAAGCTAAATAGTAGATTGCTGATCTAAGAACAGGTATGATGCTCAAAAATGAGGCGCTGTAGCTTAGATGGCCAAAGCATCTGTCTCGTAAACAGGAGATCCTGGGTTCAAATCCCAGCAGTGCCTATGATAATATGAGTTCCTGATAGAGAACTGTGTACTCTAGAAGTAGACCTATTACGACATTTATAAAAAATTCATATTAAGTAAGAAGAGAAATTGCTTTTCTATAGGGAAAAGAGTGCACCTTATAGTCTACCTGTATGTTCATTCTTACAAAATATCATGTATACTTTTCTGGAGAAACAAGAATACTGAAAACCATCCATTACAGGCGCTGTGGCTTAGTTGGTTAAAGCGCCTGTCTAGTAAACAGGAGATCCTGGGTTCAACTCCCAGCAGTGCCTAGCATCCATCCTAAACATTCATTTGAGGCTGAGCAAATACGTGCACACATTGGTGGCCATACACCCATAAATGTGTATGCTAAACTGCTGTCTTTCACTGTTGGTTTTAAAGAGCTCAAATTTGAATGAGTGAGAAAAAATAGCATTTTAAAAAAGTCCACTTAGCAAAAACTATTTCTAGTTAGAATTTTTTTTAAATGTCAGAATGAACACCAACTTGCTAGAGTTACAGAAACACAGAACATTGGCCCTCATGCACGAAAATGTTCGTATTTTTATCCTAAATTTCTCCTACTTTTGTTCGTACGAAGCGTTCGTACGAACATGCCACGTCAGATCCAACAAAGTCTTCTATCATGAGGAAACGTGTGTAAATGCAGTGCGTATATTTAATGAATCCCACCTGTCCTAAACAGCTGCGCGTGCACGCGTGAAGGTTATTTACATAATTCCCACCCCTCAAAACACCATATAAGGCCACAGCTTCCTGCTGTCAGACAGCAGGAAGTGTCCATTCATTCAAACTCATGAAGTAAAAGGAGGAACTTCACGCATTCGGAGATCTGCTCTCAGTCGCGCTGTGGCTACCCCCCCCCCCGCAGGTGTCGGATGGTCAAATATTTTTAATGTTAGTGTAAACAACTGTGTAGTTTCACTTATTCAGAAGAGCCGTGGCGCACCGCTGCCCCCCACCCCCCCGCAAGTGTCGGATGTGTTTTTCAACAGAAGCATTTTAAAATGTCTCGAAACTACAGTTAACATCATATTAATATTGTAGTGCATATGTTTTGTCTCCCGTGGGTCGTACAGTATCAGAAATCAAGAATAAATGGTTTGATCTGAAAATGGCTTCAAACAAACATCTCGCCGCAGCACGGACAGGAGGTGGTCAGGAGGTGGTCAAGGATTGACCACCTCCTGTCATGTTGGCACGCGTCTTGCTGCGCAAGGAGGTGGTCAAGACGCGTGCCAACATGACAGGAGGTGGTCAGTTTGACCACCTCCTGTCATGTTGGCACGCGTCTTGCTGCGCAAGGAGGTGGTCAAGACGCGTGCCAACATGACAGGAGGTGGTCAATCCTTGACCACCTCCTGTCATGTTGGCACGCGTCTTGCTGCGCAAGGAGGTGGTCAAGACGCGTGCCAACATGACAGGAGGTGGTCAATCCTTGACCACCTCCTGTCATGTTGGCACGCGTCTTGCTGCGCAAGGAGGTGGTCAAGACGCGTGCCAACATGACAGGAGGTGGTCAATCCTTGACCACCTCCTGTCATGTTGGCACGCGTCTTGCTGCGCAAGGAGGTGGTCAAGACGCGTGCCAACATGACAGGAGGTGGTCAAGACGCGTGCCAACATGACAGGAGGTGGTCAGGAGATGGATGGACAATAAATGCCACGCTGCAAGATGCGTGCCAACATGTTTTGCAGCACAAATGATGCGCGCACCTCCTGCTCATCGCGCACCTCCTGGTCAGGGCGCAACCACATTCTGCAGGTTATATTTCGAATCAGATATAATAATCAATTGCTCCGATGGTGTTTGGCACAAGATCAGTCTTAATTCGTACTTGTTCTGCGGCGGTGTATGGGGATTTTATGTACCTGGGTGTTAATATGAGGAGCGGCTTTGATGACCAAGGGGAGCGCACGGCCTGCGCGACACACCAGACAAATTAAACTTAAAATTATAATTCTAATTCAAACAGAATAACCTATTGTCAAGAATAATTATGGTGCGTGATTTTTTTAAACCCAAAATATTTTCTAAATAACGAAATATGAAGTTATTCGTGCAGAAGATCCGTCTGGATGACAGCAGACTGACGCTCCTAAATTATACGACAGGTCCGGACCGCTCGTAAATTTTGTTCGTATCTGAAGAAAATCGTAGGATACGAAAACATTGTTGAATGCCACAAATGATCCTAAATCACTCGTACGCACAGTTTAAGAACAAATCTGTGGGTACGAATGGTTCGTGCATGAGGGCCATTGTTTTATCATGTAAGAGCAGAGGCTAAATTGTAGGTTGCTGATCTTAATACAGCTATATTCTTCAAAAATGAGGTGCTGTATGTTAGATGGCCAAAGCATCTGTTTGGTATACAGGAGATCCTGGGTTCAAATTCCAGCATTGCCCTTGTTACTTTGATTTCTAGAGAACTTAGTTCTCTAGAAGTAGACCAATTAAGACCATTATAATAAATAAATATTATTATGTAACAAGATACAGTAACTTGTTTCTCTAGAACAAAATAATACACTGTCTGCACCTTACAGTCTTGTGTCTTGATTCTTACAAAATAACAAGTATGCTTATCTTGAGAAACCAGGGATAGAATACTCAATAACTTGCATTACAGGTGTTGTGGCTTAGGTGGTCAAAGCTTCTGTCTAGTAAACAGGATTTCCCAGGCTCAAGTGCCAACAGTTCCTAGCATCTTTCCTAAAGGTTCATTAGTGGCTGGGCAAAATAATGCCAGACTGGTGGCCATGCACCAGTAGATGTGTCTGGAAAACTGCAGTCTGTCACTGTTGAACAGTCTTAAAGAGCTCAAATTTGGATGAGTGAGCCAAATTTTCAGTTTACGAAAGTGAATTAAGCAAAAACTATTTCTAG
This sequence comes from Garcialebias charrua, assembly GCA_038048925.1. Taxonomy (NCBI): domain Eukaryota; kingdom Metazoa; phylum Chordata; class Actinopteri; order Cyprinodontiformes; family Rivulidae; genus Garcialebias; species Garcialebias charrua. The sequence goes on along the minus strand of JBBPBX010066370.1, from coordinate 11,818 downwards.
ATAGAAATTACTATAAATGTCAAGACGAACAAATACTTGTTAGAATTACAGAAACACAGCAAATAATTTAATCGTACCAGAGCAGATGCCCAAGATTGTTGAGCTACTTGTTGTCCTACAAATATACTTTAAAGTATGGGCGCTGTAGCTTAGTTGGCCAAAGCGTCTGTCTTGTAAACAGGAGATCCTGGGTTCAACTCCCAGCAGTGCCTTTTTTTTTAACTTCCAAGTAAACATTTTAAAATTGACCTCTTTTTCAAAGTATCAACACTGAGTATTTGTATTGTTAATCGCAGTTATTGCTATGTATAACATGGTTCCCTTGAGACAGAAAAATACACAATGTGTGCCTTACTTTGTATATTCCCGGGTCTTCATTCTTCCAACAAAACAACAAGTATACTTATCTAAAGAAAGCCAAGATAGAATACCCAATACGACATAAATGAGGTGCTGTGGCTTAGTTGTCAATGTGGCTGTCTAGTAAACAGTAGATCCTGGTTTCAATTCCCAGCTGTGCCTGTTATTTTAACTTCTTGATAGAAAACTTAGTACTATAGGAGTAGAGCTATTAAGACAATAGACTATATGCCACAGACTTCCGTTCTGGCACTTCCTCATTCATGAGCAGGACCGCGCACTTCCGGTTAGCGGGAATGACACAAAAATAAATGACTAAATACAATTAATAAAACTTCTACATACACACCAATTATACACATATAAATCCATATAAATCTATGGCAATGTTCCCCCTACAGATAGCTGCAATAAATTGTCGCCCTAACCCCTCCTCGGAACAGCTGTACCCACCGGTGGGCGGACACAACGGAACTCACTTGTAGTGCCAGTAGCGCGCAGCTGCTTCCCGTTTCGGGTCGTTGTCATGGTCTGCTACTAGGAGCTAACGCTAACAACAACGGCAGTCGATAGGAACCGGAAGTGCGGGATGTGGCCTATATTTTAACGGAGGTACGTCACAACTACCCGTGGCATATAGCCTATTATACAAATTAAATATTATGTAAGAAGATAACTTAGTTTGCTAGAGAGAAAAGAACACAGTGTGCACCTTACAGTCCACCTGTGTGTTCATTCTTACAATATATCATGTATACTTATCTAGAGAAACCCGGTATAGAATATTCAAAATCGTCCATTACAGGTGCTGTGGCTTAGTTGGTCAAAGCGCCTGTCTAGTAAACAGGAGATCCTGGGTTCAACTCCCAGCAGTGCCTAGTGGCATTTTTTTCATTTCCATTCGGTGGCTGAGCAAATAAATGCTCAGACTGGTGGCCATGCACCCATAGTTGTGTCCGCAAAACTGCAGTCTGTCACACTGTCAGCGTTGAACAGTCTTAAAGAGCTCATATTTGGACGAGTGAGAATAAGTAGCCTTTTAAAAAAGTCCAGTAAGCAAAACCTTTTTCTAAGTAGAAATTACTTTAATTGTCAAGATGTACAAAAACTTGATAGAATTATAGAAACACAGAAATCATTTAATCATGCCAGAGCAGAAGCTAAATAGTAGATTGCTGATCTAAGAACAGGTATGATGCTCAAAAATGAGGCGCTGTAGCTTAGATGGCCAAAGCATCTGTCTCGTAAACAGGAGATCCTGGGTTCAAATCCCAGCAGTGCCTATGATAATATGAGTTCCTGATAGAGAACTGTGTACTCTAGAAGTAGACCTATTACGACATTTATAAATAATTCATATTAAGTAAGAAGAGAAATTGCTTTTCTATAGGGAAAAGAGTGCACCTTATAGTCTACCTGTATGTTCATTCTTACAAAATATCATGTATACTTTTCTGGAGAAACAAGAATACTGAAAACCATCCATTACAGGCGCTGTGGCTTAGTTGGTTAAAGCGCCTGTCTAGTAAACAGGAGATCCTGGGTTCAACTCCCAGCAGTGCCTAGCATCCATCCTAAACATTCATTTGAGGCTGAGCAAATACGTGCACACATTGGTGGCCATACACCCATAAATGTGTATGCTAAACTGCTGTCTTTCACTGTTGGTTTTAAAGAGCTCAAATTTGAATGAGTGAGAAAAAATAGCATTTTAAAAAAGTCCACTTAGCAAAAACTATTTCTAGTTAGAATTTTTTTTTTGAACACCAACTTGCTAGAGTTACAGAAACACAGAACATTGTTTTATCATGTAAGAGCAGAGGCTAAATTGTAGGTTGCTGATCTTAATACAGCTATATTCTTCAAAAATGAGGTGCTGTATGTTAGATGGCCAAAGCATCTGTTTGGTATACAGGAGATCCTGGGTTCAAATTCCAGCATTGCCCTTGTTACTTTGATTTCTAGAGAACTTAGTTCTCTAGAAGTAGACCAATTAAGACCATTATAATAAATAAATATTATTATGTAACAAGATACAGTAACTTGTTTCTCTAGAACAAAATAATACACTGTCTGCACCTTACAGTCTTGTGTCTTGATTCTTACAAAATAACAAGTATGCTTATCTTGAGAAACCAGGGATAGAATACTCAATAACTTGCATTACAGGTGTTGTGGCTTAGGTGGTCAAAGCTTCTGTCTAGTAAACAGGATTTCCCAGGCTCAAGTGCCAACAGTTCCTAGCATCTTTCCTAAAGGTTCATTAGTGGCTGGGCAAAATAATGCCAGACTGGTGGCCATGCACCAGTAGATGTGTCTGGAAAACTGCAGTCTGTCACTGTTGAACAGTCTTAAAGAGCTCAAATTTGGATGAGTGAGCCAAATTTTCAGTTTACGAAAGTGAATTAAGCAAAAACTATTTCTAGATAGAAATTACTATAAATGTCAAGACGAGCAAATACTTGTTAGAATTACAGAAACACAGCAAATAATTTAATCGTACCAGAGCAGATGCCCAAGATTGTTGAGCTACTTGTTGTCCTACAAATATACTTTAAAGTATGGGCGCTGTAGCTTAGTTGGCCAAAGCGTCTGTCTTGTAAACAGGAGATCCTGGGTTCAACTCCCAGCAGTGCCTTTTTTTTAACTTCCAAGTAAACATTTTAAAATTGACCTCTTTTTCAAAGTATCAACACTGAGTATTTGTATTGTTAATCGCAGTTATTGCTATGTATAACATGGTTCCCTTGAGACAGAAAAATACACAATGTGTGCCTTACTTTGTATATTCCCGGGTCTTCATTCTTCCAACAAAACAACAAGTATACTTATCTAAAGAAAGCCAAGATAGAATACCCAATACGACATAAATGAGGTGCTGTGGCTTAGTTGTCAATGTGGCTGTCTAGTAAACAGGAGATCCTGGTTTCAATTCCCAGCTGTGCCTGTTACTTTACCTTCTTGATAGAAAACTTAGTACTATAGGAGTAGAGCTATTAAGACAATAGACTATATGCCACAGACTTCCGTTCTGGCACTTCCTCATTCATGAGCAGGACCGCGCACTTCCGGTTAGCGGGAATGACACAAAAATAAATGACTAAATACAATTAATAAAACTTCTACATACACACCAATTATACACATATAAATCCATATAAATCTATGGCAATGTTCCCCCTACAGATAGCTGCAATAAATTGTCGCCCTAACCCCTCCTCGGAACAGCTGTACCCACCGGTGGGCGGACACAACGGAACTCACTTGTAGTGCCAGTAGCGCGCAGCTGCTTCCCGTTTCGGGTCGTTGTCATGGTCTGCTACTAGGAGCTAACGCTAACAACAACGGCAGTCGATAGGAACCGGAAGTGCGGGATGTGGCCTATATTTTAACGGAGGTACGTCACAACTACCCGTGGCATATAGCCTATTATACAAATTAAATATTATGTAAGAAGATAACTTAGTTTGCTAGAGAGAAAAGAACACAGTGTGCACCTTACAGTCCACCTGTGTGTTCATTCTTACAATATATCATGTATACTTATCTAGAGAAACCCGGTATAGAATATTCAAAATCGTCCATTACAGGTGCTGTGGCTTAGTTGGTCAAAGCGCCTGTCTAGTAAACAGGAGATCCTGGGTTCAACTCCCAGCAGTGCCTAGTGGCATTTTTTTCATTTCCATTCGGTGGCTGAGCAAATAAATGCTCAGACTGGTGGCCATGCACCCATAGTTGTGTCCGCAAAACTGCAGTCTGTCACACTGTCAGCGTTGAACAGTCTTAAAGAGCTCATATTTGGACGAGTGAGAATAAGTAGCCTTTTAAAAAAGTCCAGTAAGCAAAACCTTTTTCTAAGTAGAAATTACTTTAATTGTCAAGATGTACAAAAACTTGATAGAATTATAGAAACACAGAAATCATTTAATCGTGCCAGAGCAGAAGCTAAATAGTAGATTGCTGATCTAAGAACAGGTATGATGCTCAAAAATGAGGCGCTGTAGCTTAGATGGCCAAAGCATCTGTCTCGTAAACAGGAGATCCTGGGTTCAAATCCCAGCAGTGCCTATGATAATATGAGTTCCTGATAGAGAACTGTGTACTCTAGAAGTAGACCTATTACGACATTTATAAAAAATTCATATTAAGTAAGAAGAGAAATTGCTTTTCTATAGGGAAAAGAGTGCACCTTATAGTCTACCTGTATGTTCATTCTTACAAAATATCATGTATACTTTTCTGGAGAAACAAGAATACTGAAAACCATCCATTACAGGCGCTGTGGCTTAGTTGGTTAAAGTGCCTGTCTAGTAAACAGGAGATCCTGGCAGTGCCTAGCATCCATCCTAAACATTCATTTGAGGCTGAGCAAATACGTGCACACATTGGTGGCCATACACCTATAAATGTGTATGCTAAACTGCTGTCTTTCACTGTTGGTTTTAAAGAGCTCAAATTTGAATGAGTGAGAAAAAATAGCATTTTAAAAAAGTCCACTTAGCAAAAACTATTTCTAGTTAGAATTTTTTTTTATGTCAGAATGAACACCAACTTGCTAGAGTTACAGAAACACAGACCATTGTTTTATCATGTAAGAGCAGAGGCTAAATTGTAGGTTGCTGATCTTAATACAGCTATATTCTTCAAAAATGAGGTGCTGTATGTTAGATGGCCAAAGCATCTGTTTGGTATACAGGAGATCCTGGGTTCAAATTCCAGCATTGCTCTTGTTACTTTGATTTCTAGAGAACTTAGTTCTCTAGAAGTAGACCAATTAAGACCATTATAATAAATAAATATTATTATGTAACAAGATACAGTAACTTGTTTCTCTAGAACAAAATAATACACTGTCTGCACCTTACAGTCTTGTGTCTTGATTCTTACAAAATAACAAGTATGCTTATCTTGAGAAACCAGGGATAGAATACTCAATAACTTGCATTACAGGTGTTGTGGCTTAGGTGGTCAAAGCTTCTGTCTAGTAAACAGGATTTCCCAGGCTCAAGTGCCAACAGTTCCTAGCATCTTTCCTAAAGGTTCATTAGTGGCTGGGCAAAATAATGCCAGACTGGTGGCCATGCACCAGTAGATGTGTCTGGAAAACTGCAGTCTGTCACTGTTGAACAGTCTTAAAGAGCTCAAATTTGGATGAGTGAGCCAAATTTTCAGTTTACGAAAGTGAATTAAGCAAAAACTATTTCTAGATAGAAATTACTATAAATGTCAAGACGAACAAATACTTGTTAGAATTACAGAAACACAGCAAATAATTTAATCGTACCAGAGCAGATGCCCAAGATTGTTGAGCTACTTGTTGTCCTACAAATATACTTTAAAGTATGGGCGCTGTAGCTTAGTTGGCCAAAGCGTCTGTCTTGTAAACAGGAGATCCTGGGTTCAACTCCCAGCAGTGCCTTTTTTTTTAACTTCCAAGTAAACATTTTAAAATTGACCTCTTTTTCAAAGTATCAACACTGAGTATTTGTATTGTTAATCGCAGTTATTGCTATGTATAACATGGTTCCCTTGAGACAGAAAAATACACAATGTGTGCCTTACTTTGTATATTCCCGGGTCTTCATTCTTCCAACAAAACAACAAGTATACTTATCTAAAGAAAGCCAAGATAGAATACCCAATACA
>JBBPBX010066369.1:8211-19686 GCA_038048925.1 Garcialebias charrua | reverse complement strand
AGGTTTAGGGTAAAGGTCAGGGTTAGGCTATAGAAATGAATGAAAAATGAATGGAAGTCAATGCAATGGCCCCACAAAGATAGTAAAACAAACCTGTGTGTGTGTGTGTGTGTATGTGTGTGTGTGTGTGTGTGTGTTGTAAGTCATAACTATCAAAGTTACAAGAAATAAAGCCTTGACATTTTTTGTGTAATGAATCTTTATAAAATATGCTCTTAATTTTCTGAAATTGACAAAAATATTGCTTTTTTACAATATTCTATTTTTTTTAGATGCCTCTTTAAAGCTTTGGAATGGTTCTTTACGTTGAGTACTAGTTGACCCAACATTGTAGGAAGGTGCTATACAAATAAAGTTTATTATTATTATTATTATTATTATTATTATGTGAAAGGGAGACAATTCAGCTCACTCCTTCATCTTTAAAAACTGTGTTAGGATAGACTAAGTGCTTGGTGACTACAGTACTGTACATGTATTCATTTATAAAAAAAAATATTGTTTTATGATATTTCAAATCAACCCAAATGTTTATTTTAAATCATTTGGCAGGCTCGTGAAGGATAGGTACACAATTGTTAAGGAAAAAAACACAATCACAGACTCCTTTAAAGGACAACACCCATCATGACAGTAACAATTCACCATATTGGACAATTACTGTAATTTAATATGATGTCTATTTTCATTTTTGCACATGGGCCAGGCGAGGGTTAAAAAAAAAAAAACAGTCCCGAATGAATCCGGAAACCCGGCCGAAGTGTGAAGTGACTTCAGTTACGTCTCCACCCAGAAGGTAGGAGTGAGTTTCCATGGAGGTTTATGAGAGTTGGAGTTAAAACTGCATATTTCCTGGTGCATTTGTGTGTACAGATGGACCAACGTTCTGTTTTTATTTATTATTTATTTTATAACACCGCTACGGACCGTTGCTGCTCTCACTCCTCTGCCCAGAGGAGCGAGCCACGCGTCTCTGGCTCCTCGTTCCACTGGTCACCTTTGAAGTTCCGAATTCGTGCCGACTCAGGGCTCTGCTCCGTCCCAGCCTTGTTGCGGGGAGCACGCACGCAGAGCTCCGCTACGTGGCTGCCTTTCTGTACTCCCGACCTGTCTGGTGTAATAGAATAATGCGGTTGTAAGGTATTTAAACACTTACTGAGTCTGGCATTATTGTAGATGCGCAATTTAGCAGACTTTAATCTTGCACAAACTGCCACCAAATGCGCGAGTTCTTCCTTTTTCCGATACTAAATTGTTTTTACTGTGATTAGCCAGAAATGTAACTTCACAGGAGACTTCAATTTATATTGGTCTACCAAAAAAATAGACCTTTTATTGAAACTATCACAAAAATTACATTAAACATTTGTATCGATATTAGCTCTGATTTAATAACTACGTTGACAAGAATTCAAATTAAAAACAAACAGACAGTTGGACCTTTCTGTTGGCACATTACTTAAAGTTTACCATGATGAAAATAAACATAAGGAGGAGTTTAAGGAGGAAAGATAAAAGATTGAAATGAAATGGTTGAATCTTATCTTGAGATGTTTAACCAGAGATAGCACCCTCTGCTCGGTTTCGGCTGGACGTCCGTCCCGTGATGAAACGGCTTTTACCTTCGTGAAGATGATCCTGTCTCAACTCCGGTAAATTAGTCAAGCCAGACGTGCATGCTGCTGCGTTTTACAGGCGACCACTTTCATCTTGCCACGGTCTCGAGACCGTCTGCGTCGGCCTCCCAGAGTAGGCCTCCCTGGTTTTGTTTCAAGATAACTTCCAGAAAGAGTGTCACCGCTTGGAGCTGTGACACTCGAAGGGGTTCACAGCTGACGTGCTGTTTGAACCTTTGCTGAAGACGTGGGTCGAGTTGGCACAATGACCGGGCGTCTCCAGCTTTCTCCAGGGAAGAGAAGCCAGTTGCGAGTTAGTTCTCTCCCAAAAAACTAACTTCCAAATAGGAAGTGCCCATTATATGGGAGGCGGGATCTGACCCACCTTTTCAATGACTACTGGCTGAACTAACAAAATAAAAGATGGAAGTTTAATTCCATAGGCAGAAAGACTCTTGACGGACACCAGGAAAACTGTTTACATAAATCGGCCAGATGGCCTGCCTGTGAACACAGCTAATGTTATGTCTAACCTTCACAGACAAAACAGAGAAGGAAGCTGAACCGCTAACAGTTTACCCTGAACTGTGTCTTAGAATCAGAGCCTGCTCGCTTTTGCAGAAATAAAACCAGCAGAAGGCCAAAGCTCATGAAAGTAGCAGATCATCATTAAAATGACAAAATATACTGTAGATCAATTCTGAATTAACACACATTAAAGAGAAAGTTCAATCTGATTAATTAGTGTCCATTAATTCATAATAATTGTAACAAAATATAGTGTCCACTTGTCTCCTTGAGCTCCAAGCAAGTGTAACACTGAGAGTTTCAGAGAGGTGTGAACCCTAAAATATCAAAGACGAGGTGTATCACTAATAATAATAATAATAATAATAAATTCAATTTATACCGCACTTTTCATTAATAAAAATCTCAAAGTGCTACAACAATAAAAACAAGTGATAAAATCAAATAAAATCAATAATGGTATTAACTAAGATTAAAAACAGAATCCTGTGGAGGCAGAATAGGCCTGCTTAAAAAATAAATAAATAAATAAATAAAACAAGTGATAAAATCAAGTAAAATCAATAATACTATCAACCAAGATCAAAGATAAAATCATGCGGGGGCAGAATAGGCTTGCTTAAAAAGAAAAGTCTTTAAACCGCTTTTAAAGTCAACCAGTGACTGTGGAGCTCTCAGGCAGTCAGGAAGGGAGTTCCATAGGCGGGGGGCAGCCACACAGAATGCCCTGTCTCCCATGGTCCTTAATTTGGTTCGTGGAATGTGAAGTAGATTACTGTTCTGTGATCGTAGAGACCGGGTGGATGAATATGGTGCAAGAATGTCCTTTAGATAGTCAGGTGAAGTTCCATGTAAGCATTGATGTGTAATGAGAGCAGTTTTGTATTGAATTCTGTAGGTGACAGGAAGCCAATGGAGGTTATGAAGAATGGGTGTAATATGTTCAAATTTACGAACTCTCAATAAAATCCTTGCTGCACTGTTTTGAATATATTGAAGTTTCTGAAGGTTTTTGCCAGGGATTCCAATAAACAGGGAGTTGCAGTAGTCGAGCCTGGAGGAGACAAAGGCATGGACGAGTTTCTCAGCATCGGAAAAAGTCAGAGATGGGCGAAGTCTGGAGATGTTTCGAAGATGGAAGAAGCAAGTTTTAAACAGATGCTTAATGTGAGTTTCAAATGTAAGATGAGAGTCCATTTTTATTCCAAGATTTGTAACAGAGGTGGAGAGGGGGATGTCTTGACCAGAGAAGGAGATTGTTGTTAAAGTTGATGTTTGTATCTGGTGAGGGGTGCCAATCATTATGGCCTCAGTCTTGGAGCAGTTTAATTGAAGAAAGTTCTGATTCATCCATGCCCTTATTTCCTCCAGGCAGGCAGAGAGAACAGTGAGTGAAGATGGAGATGGGGATGATGAGGATGATCCAGTCCTGATGTAAAGCTGTGTGTCGTCGGCATAGCAGTGAAAAGAAATGTTGAACTGATTAATAATTTGACCTAAAGGCAGCATGTAAAGGGAAAACAGCAGGGGCCCCAGAACTGACCCTTGAGGGACACCACAGGAGACACCGACTGTCTGGGAAGTGGCATTGCCAAGACTAACGCATTCCAGCCTATCGGAGAGGAAAGATTTGAACCAGTCCAGGACAGTGTCACAGAGACCGACCTCCACATGAAGACGGTGGAGGAGAATATTATGGTCCACAGTGTCGAAGGCTGCAGTGAGGTCAAGGAGGACAAGGACGGAGGGAGAGCCAGTGTCAGCAGCCATGAGGATATCATTTGTAACTCTCAGTAATGCAGTCTCAGTACTGTGAGCTGCTCTGAATCCAGACTGAAACTTCTCGTACAGAGAGTGTTGCTGTAGGTGGTCCTGCAGCTGAGCAGCAACTGCTTTTTCCAGCACTTTGGACAGAAACGGGAGGTGGGAAATTGGGCGGTAATTAGAAAAAATGTCGGGATCCAAATTAGATTTTTTCAGAAGAGGCCTAATGATGGCAGTTTTTAGAGGCAGTGGAACATGACCAGATTGTAGAGACTGATTTATTATTTGAGTGATTAATGGGCTTATTGCAGAGTGATTGGATTTTATGAGAGATGAGGGGAAGGGATCCAGGGCGCAGGATGAAGGCTTCATTTTCTTTATGATGGACTCCACCTCACTCTGAACAACCTCATCAAAGCTGCTCAGGGACCCAGGATGCAGACGGGTAGATGGTAAACGAAGATCAGGGAGGTTGTGAAGCTGAGATCTGATGGTGTCAATTTTGTTTTTAAATGATGAAAGGAACAGGTCGCATTTTTGAACACATTCCTCAGAAGTTTGTTTAATGGGATTAAGTAGATGAGTTACTGTGGAGAAGAGCTGTTTAGAGTTACCAGGGCAGGTGTTGATGATGTTGGAGTAATACTTGGAGCGTGCTTCTTTAAGAGAATAGGCGTATGCTTTCTGATGTTCTTTGTATGCCTGCTTATGTACCGAGAGACCAGATGATTTTAGACGTCTCTCGATAGCACGGCCAGTTGCCTTCATCCTGCGGAGCTCACCAGTGTACCAGGGGGCTGAACGGGAGAAAGACACCAGTCTTGTCTTCAAGGGAGCATGTAGGTCCAGAAGCTCTTGGAGAGATCGGTTGTAGTAATCAACGGAGTCATTGGCAGATGAATGATTGACAGCGGTCAGGGCGTGAAGATCAGCGGACAGAACATCAGGGGAAATGTTTTTAAAGTCCCGGAACTGGATGGGTCGCTTTGGGTTTGAAGCAGGTGAAGTTGAAGGCATTTCCAGAGAGATGACACTGTGGTCCGAGACACCCAGGTCATATACAGATAAGTTATTGATGAGTACAGTGTCTGTAATCACCAAATCCAGAGTATGCCCCCTGCTGTGCGTAGGGACGTCCACATGTTGGGTGAGATTAAGAGAGTCCAGAAGAGACTTAAAATCTGTTGCCAACGGGGAAGAGGAATTGTCCATGTGGATATTTAGATCGCCAAGAAAAATAGTTTTCACAGGGGAGGTGCAGAAAAAGGTGAGGAGGTCATGCATCTCTGAGTTAAATGAAACATGCGGTTTGGGAGGTCTATAAATCAATATAACGTTCATCAGGAGTGGGGCTTTGAAGTTGAAGGCCAAACTTTCAAAAGAGGAAAAGTCCTGAGAAGCTAGATGTGTCAATTTTAAATTATTGCGGTAGATTACAGCCAGACCACCACCGCGGCCAGTGCTGCGGGCTCTCTGCAGATAACTGTAACCAGACGGACAGGCCTCATTTAGAGAACTGTACACATCTGGCTGATGCCAAGTCTCTGTAAGACACATGAGGTCCAAGTCCTTCTCCAGAATGTGATCGTGAATTAGGCATGATTTGTTTGATAGTGACTGCACATTGAAAAGTTCTAATTTAATACCAGTTGGTGTAGAAGCCTTTTGAACCGGTTTCAGCAGACTGAAGTCCACTCCACGTTTTCCTTGCCACTTCGTGCGCTGTGGACTACAAGGGACTACAGACGCAGCGTTCTGATGACGTCGTCGAGGTGCGACACGTCTCTTGGACGAGACACACGCGATAGACCCAACCTGCGGCTGTCCAGAGTAGATGGATATCTTTCGAGAGCTTCTGTGGATATAACGAGGTCTACGCAGAAGTCCCAGTTGTTTGATGGTGGAAACAGAGGGAGGAATGGAGCAGTTGTTAAGTCCAATCAGCTGCGAAGCAGAATACGTCAACATCGTGCCAGCCAAGCCGGGGGGAGCTAGCACAGAGCTAGCTGCTAACAGCAGACCCACGGCTCCGAAAGAAACAACCAAGAAGCAGAGGGATGTAACTTGGTTGAGCATATCGTGAAGAGGAGCACAGGAGAAAATCCAGGACAGTCCAGATGACACAGGAGGTTGACAGGCAGTAGGTGAGTGGAACAACAATTGCAGCTACGTAACGTAGTTCTTGAAGTAAGTTCGTGCTGGAGTTTGACAGGAGTTGTCCTCTACGCGTCCTGTCTGTCCCATCAGGGACAGGACATAAGCTGTAACATAAAAAATGCTTTAGAGATAGAATGACAATAATTAGTTATCTCTTAGATACATTCTTTAAACCTGAAAAAAAAACTTGGAAACCCTCTTCTTTTTTTAAATAAGCATGAAAACCAACACTTTTTTGTAATTTTTTTCCCTTCAATCAATTTCTATTATCTCCTGTTGACCAATTTGTCCTAATTTCTGGGGATCGACCCATTTAATTCATCAAAATTCTGCAAACTCTGCAAGTCTAGAAACAACTTGCCTTTTCCTTTTTTTTTCCTGCTTCACTATTCTTAGCCCCTCCCTAGGCTGCCACCTTACCGTGGTGGAGGGGTTTGAGTGTCCCAATGATCTTAGGAGCTATGCTGTCAGGGGCTTCATGCCCCTAGTAGGGTCACCCAAGGCAGACAGGTCCTAGGTGAGGGACCAGACAAAGTGCAGCCCAAAAACCCCTATGATGAGTGAAATAAATGGACTAAGTTTTCCCTCGCCCGGACGCGGGTCACCGGGGCCCCACTCTGGAGCCAGGCCCGGAGGTGGGGCACGCTGGCGAGCGCCTGGTGGCCGGGCTTTTACCCATGGAGCCCGGCCGGGCACAGCCCGAAGAGGAGACGTGGGTCCCCCTTCCCATGGGCTCACCACCTGTGGGAGGGGCCAAAGGGGTCGGGTGCAATGTGAGATGGGTGGTGGCCGAGGGCGGGGACCCTGGCGGTCTGATCCTCGGCTACAGAAGCTGGCCATTGGGACATGGAATGTCACCTCTCTGGTGGGGAAGGAGCCTGAGCTAGTGTGTGAGGTTGAGAGTTTCCGACTAGAAATAGTCGGACTCACCTCAACGCATGGCTCTGGCTCTGGAACCAGTTTCCTTGAGAGGGGTTGGACACTCTTCCACTCTGGAGTTGTCCCTGGTGAGAGGCGCCGAGCAGGAGTGGGCATACTGGTTGCCCCCCATCTTGGTGCCTGTACGTTGGGGTTCACCCCGGTGAACGAGAGGGTAGCCTCCCTTCGCCTACGTGTGGGGGGACGGGCTCTGACTGTTGTTTGTGCCTATGCACCAAACGGCAGCTCAGACTACCCACCCTTTTTGGAGTCCTTGGAGGGGGTATTGGAGAGTGCGCCTCCTGGGGACTCCCTTGTTCTACTGGGGGACTTCAACGCTCACGTGGGCAATGACAGTGAGACCTGGAGGGGTGTGGTTGGGAGGAACGGCCCCCCTGATCTGAACCAGAGTGGTGTTCTGTTATTGGACTTCTGTGCTCGTCATGGATTGTCCATAACGAACACCATGTTTAAGCATAAGGGTGTCCATATGTGCTCTTGGCACCAGGACACCCTAGGTCGCAGTTCGATGATCGACTTTGTTGTCGTCTCATCTGATCTGCGGCCGCATGTCTTGGACACTCGGGTGAAGAGAGGGGCGGAGCTGTCAACTGACCACTACCTGGTGGTGAGTTGGCTCCGATGGTGGGGGAGGATGCCGGTCAGACCTGGCAGACCCAAACGTATTGTGAGGGTCTGCTGGGAACGTCTGGCAGAGTCTCCCGTAAGACGGAGCTTTAACTCCCACCTCCGGGAGAGCTTTGAACACGTTCCGAGGGAGGCGGGGGACATGGAGTCCGAGTGGGCCGTGTTCCGCGCCTCTATTGTCGAGGCAGCTTATCGGAGCTGTGGCCGCAAGGTTGTTGGTGCCTGTCGTGGTGGCAACCCTCGAACCCGGTGGTGGACACCGGCAGTGAGGGATGCTGTCAGGCTGAAGAAGGAGTCCTATTGGGCCTTTTTGGCTTGTGGGACCCCGGAAGCAGCTGATAGGTACCGGCAGTCCAAGCGGCATGCGGCTCGGGTGGTTGCTGAGGCAAAAACTCGGGCGTGGGAGGAGTTCGGAGAGGCCATGGAGAATGACTTCCGTACGGCTTCGAGGCGATTCTGGTCCACCATCCGGCGTCTCAGGGGGGGAAAGAGGTACGCGACCAACACCATTTATGGTGGGGGTGGCGTGCTGCTGACCTCAACTCGGGATGTTGTGAGTCGGTGGGCGGAATACTTCGAAGACCTCCTCAATCCTACTGGCACGTCTTCCACTGAGGAAGCGGAGCCTGGGGACTTTGGGTCGGGTTCTCCGATCTCTGGTGCTGAGGTCGCCGAGGTGGTTAAAAAGCTCTGCGGTGGCAAGGCTCCGGGGGTGGATGAGATTCGCCCGGAGTTCCTTAGGGCTCTGGATGTTGTAGGGTTGTGTTGGCTTACGCGACTCTGCAATATCGCGTGGACATCGGGGGCAGTTCCCTTGGATTGGCAGACTGGGGTGGTGGTTCCCCTATTCAAAAAGGGGGACCGTAGGGTGTGTTCCAACTATAGGGGGATCACACTCTTAAGCCTCCCTGGTAAGGTCTATTCAGGGGTTCTGGAGAGGAGGGTCCGTCGGATAGTCGAACCTCGGATTCAGGAGGAGCAGTGTGGTTTTCGTCCTGGTCGTGGAACACTGGACCAGCTCTACACCCTCAACAGGGTCCTGGAGGGTGCGTGGGAGTTTGCCCAACCAGTTTACATGTGCTTTGTGGACTTGGAGAAGGCATTCGACCGCGTCCCTCGGGGGGTTCTGTGGGGGGTACTCCGGGAGTATGGGGTACCAGGCCCTTTGATAAGGGCTGTTAGGTCCCTGTACGACCGGTGTCAGAGCTTGGTCCGCATTGCCGGCAGTAAGTCAGGCTCGTTTCCGGTGAGAGTTGGACTCCGCCAAGGTTGCCCTTTGTCACCGATTCTGTTCATAACTTTTATGGACAGAATTTCTAGGCGCAGCCAAGGTGTTGAGAGGATCCGTTTTGGTGACCTTAGAATCGCTTCTCTGTTTTTTGCAGATGATGTGGTCCTACTGGCTTCATCAGTTCGTGATTTACAACTTTCACTGGAGCGGTTTGCAGCCGAGTGTGATGCGGCCGGGATGAGGATCAGTTCCTCCAAGTCCGAGGCCATGGTCTTGAGCCGGAAAAGGGTAGCATGCCCTCTCCGGGTCGGGGAGGAGGTCCTGCCCCAAGTGGAGGAGTTTAAGTATCTCGGGATCTTGTTCACGAATGAGGGAAAACTGGAGCGTGAGATCGATAGGCGGATAGGTGCAGCGTCCGCAGTGAAGCGGGCGCTGTACCGGTCTGTCGTGGTGAAGAGAGAGCTGAGTCAAAAGGCAAAGCTCTCAATTTACCGATCGATCTACGTTCCCACCCTCATCTATGGTCATGAGCTTTGGGTTATGACCGAAAGAACAAGATCTCGGATACAAGCGGCTGAAATGAGTTTTCTCCGCAGGGTGGCTGGACTCTCCCTTAGAGATAGGGTGAGAAGCTCAGTCATCCGGGAGGGACTCGGAGTAGAGCCGCTGCTTCTCCACATCGAGAGGAGCCAGTTGAGGTGGCTCGGGCATCTGGTTAGGATGCCTCCTGGACGCCTCCCTGGTGAGGTGTTCCGGGCATGTCCCACCGGGAGGAGACCCAGAGGAAGACCCAGGACACGCTGGAGGGACTATGTTTCTCGGCTGGCCTGGGAACGCCTTGGGATTCCCCCGGAGGAGCTGCTCCAAGTGGCTGGGGAGAGGGAAGTCTGGGCCTCCCTACTTAGGCTGCTACCCCCGCGACCCGACCCCGGATAAGCGGAAGAAGATGGATGGATGGACTATTCTTAACCCTTATGACCTTTGTTCTCTCTCGTCCCAAATGTTCTACACATCCATCAGCCTCCACTACTCCTCTTTAAACTTCCTCTTAATCAGTGCTCTCCAGAACAAAACAAATTTTAATCGACCTTTTCTGGCCCACGAACCACATGTTGAGAACCATAATCTGCTATTTCTCCTCTACTTTCATCCTTGACACCCTGCTCCATTTCGCTCCCAACACCCTCACATGCACATATTTCTCACTTTCCTCCACCTGATCTTTTTTCCTCTCACCATCTCCTCTCAGAACTGATGTTTCCTCCCTGTTATGGAGATGGGGCAGAGCTACATAAAAAAAAGAAAAAAAAACATCAAACAAGGACCGTCTCCTGACCTCCGTTCCTTCAACAACACAAATAGTTCTGCACCTCTCTAAACTCCCCCAGTCTCCCCTCTTCAGTTTTCAACATCTCCTTTTGTTCCTCCATTTTTACTTTTGAATCTAAGTCAGACTGCTGCTGTCTCACCACGTTCACCACAGGCTGACCTTCGTCTTTTTTACGTTTTTATTCACAACAGGGGGAACGGAAGCTGCTGTACACACCAGTGACGTGCGGTCAGGGGATGCAAGTGAGGCCGTGCCTCCCCTGTCATCATGGAAAAAAAGAAAAAATGTAAATTGAAAAAAAAAAAATGTAATTATTGTATTTATCCTTTGATTTGTATTATAAACTTATTTTACTTAAAACTAAACCAGATTTAAGTTATTTTTTATTCAAAATCACCAATTTTTCTTATTGTTCTTTAAATACTGAGAAGAGACGGCACCTGCTGCTTCGCTTCAACAGCCGATTGCGCAATCACTCAGTTGGCTGTGCAGTTCCTGCACATTTTATGTCGCTATTAAAATGTCCGAATACTTATATAAACTAAATTTCTATAGTTTAGCTGGTGAATAAGTATAGTGTTTTTGTCAAAAACTGTAGTAACGTGTTTTTTTTGCTGAGCGGTCATAAACGGATTGAAAAAGTGCAGTTTGAGGCGAGCCTCGCTGCTCCGTGAGGCGAGCAGAAGGAGAAGGAGGAGGGGCTAGCGCGGACCCACTCTGGGTTTCTGCTGGCTGCACCTGCTCCGCTGCAAGAGGAAGTGTGTGACAGATTGGATCCTGAGTGATAGTGATTATTAGCTATAATTTTGCAATGGAGGAGTACATTTGTAAACTAAAACAATTTTCTAAATTGGATTATCGAGGCAGAGAGACTTTTAAAACTGAAAGCCAAGAAGGAAGACTTCTACCAAAAAGTCATTGACGCCTTTGTTCAGAAGGAGTGGCGCATGGACTTCATTTATAAGTAAAAGTAAGACTAATTTTTTTTTCTCCAAATTAAATGTGCTTTTTTGTGTGCTACAGTTTGTATTAAGTCAGAGGTCAGAGAATCTTTATTGTCATTGGCACAACATGTGGTACATATGATGAAACGAGATAATACACAGGGTCCCAGTTATATCCAACAATAAAATGTAAAAGAAGAACAGTAATAACATCTAAGATATGAACTAAGAAAAACATCAACTAACAAAACACTAAGCACTAATATCATAGAAAAAACACTCCAAACAGCAGCACGAACATGAGTCTGTATGAGCAGATGGGCACGAATGAACACAGCA
>JBBPBX010066368.1:0-19686 GCA_038048925.1 Garcialebias charrua | reverse complement strand
AAAGATATATATCTTGTATCATTCAACTATGTTTGTCTTTGCAAACAAAATTATAAATTAAAGGACAACACCTACCATGACAGTAACAATTCACCATACTGATGAGACCGTAGGTCTTATCAGCAACAACGATGAGACGGACTACAGGAACGAGGTGAGCCGCTTGGCCTTATGGTGCGGACACAACAATCTCACTCTCAACGTGGAGAAGACAAAGGAGATTGTTGTGGACTTCAGGAAGAGGGATGCACTACATGCCCCTCTGACCATCAACAGCACCGCAGTGGAGAGAGTGGACAGCACCAAGTTCCTGGGAGTGCACGTCTCGAAGGACCTGTCCTGGAGCAGGAACACTGCAGCACTGGCCAAGAAGGCTCACCAGCGCCTCTACTTTCTCCGCAAGCTGAAAAGGGCTGGAGCTTCAACCCCCATCATGTGCACCTTCTACAGGGGTGCCATAGAAAGTGTCCTGACCAGCTGCATCACGGTGTGGTTTGGTGCATGTACTGCATCATGCCGCAAGAGCCTCCAGCGCATCGTGAGAGCAGCTGAGAAGATCGTCGGCACCTCCTTGCCCTCACTGCAGGACTTACACAGCAAACGCCTCACTCGGAAAGCCCTCTGCATGGCAGGTGATCCCACACACCCACTACACAGCCGCTTTAGACTGCTGCCATCAGGGAGGAGACTGAGGAGTCTCCAGGCTCGTACCAGCAGACTGAGAGACAGCTCTGTTCATCAGGCAGTCAGAATGCTAAACACTCTGCCTGCTCTGCCTCCCCTCCCATTTGAACTGCCTTAACACAAAAAACTTTCTCACACATTACCACTCAACACAAAGTTTTTAACACTGGACCCTGTGTCATCAAACGGGTTATTCACTAAACTCTCGGTCATGTGCTCATTCAGTTTGCACTACTTCTCATATTTGCACTAATGTTTGTATTACATTACTGCCTATAGTCATACTACTGTTTACATTCACTGTTTACATTTATTAATACGGTTTACATTTATTACTACTGTTTTACATTTATTACTACTGTTTACATTTACACTACTTTTATATCTACACTACTGCTGATACATATACAGCATTCTCTGACTAGCCTTATCTAAGGATGCCAAATGTGCCTTATGTGCCTTACTACATATGCCACTTTGCCTCTATACCAACATCAACTACCTCATACATACACCCAACCCCCGATTTACGAACGATTTAGGGACCTAAGAACGGTTCGCAGGTCGATCGGTTCGTAGGTGGGGGGTGAAAATTATTTTTTTAAAAAAAATATTCATTCATTCAACCTTTATTTATCATGCTAACGGAGCGTGCGCACATTTAATCATGTACAGTAGTGTACTGTAATGTTAAACATTGCTATTCACATTTACAGAATAAATAAAAATATATTTTCTTACTTTGAGATGGTCAAAGCCGACATCTTAGGTTGCCATGCGTTGATTGTTGTCGGGCCTAGCAGCCCCGCCGGCCGGCCAGTGAACCACCGCAGCCGCTCCAGACCTGTGTTAGCTAGCTGGCTAGCTTCTGCTAGCCAAGCCATGAGCTGGTGTTGGAGCGGCGGCGCGATCAATCTGCAGCTTCTGCTGCTGCCTTAGACATCCACAAAGTTCACAGAGACGTTTCCAGCTCGTAATTAATCCATATGAAGCCATCCTGGTCACCAGTCTTCGGCCGGCTACCGTGTTAGCTCCCGTGTTAGCTTCTGGAGCTAGCCAGGCCAGAGCCAGGCCGGAGGTGTAGCCAGGCCGGCCGGAGGTGTTCCCGCGGCGGCCTGGCACGATCTGCGATAAATCCGCTGCTGCCTTAGACATCCACAAAGTTCACAGAGACGTTTCCAGCTCGTAATTAATCCATATGAAGCCATCCTGGTCACCAGTCTTCGGGCCGACTCCCGGCAGCTAGCCTAAAATGGCGTCCGGTGTTCTACATGAATTTGTGACCGGAGACCCCAGTGACTGAACCTAAAACGCCGTCCGGTGTTCTACATTAATTTGTGACCGTGTAAACTGAAGACCTACTTCCTGTTTCCCAAGATTGCTCAAAAATGATCAGAAATGATCTTTTTTATCATAATTATTATTTATAAAGCCTTTAAAACAACCAGAGCTGCAACAAAGTGATGTACACATGAAATTAAGAACATTTAAAAAAAATATATATATATATATATTTTTTTTTTTTTAAATTCATATTTTTATTAAATATGATATGTTCGTAGGTCCCGTGGTTCGCAGGTCGATGGGGTCGTAGGTCGGGGGTTACCTGTATACTGTGTACATTAACTCATATGCTGCTGTGCCACTCTTTGCAAATGTCAATGCTAGAACCTTCAGTCTATTTTATAGATATACTTTTTATACTTTTTATACTACTATGAAAAAACTCAGGACAGTATTACACTTTTATTGTTTCATTTTATGCTTATGTTCATTGGGTGTTTGGTGTTTCAGGGGTGTTTGGTGTTTCAGTGTTGGTGTAAATTTTCATACTTTCATACTACTATGAAAAAACTCGGGACAGTGTTACACTCTTACTATTTTATGCTTATGTTTATTAAATGTTTTAGTCTTTAGTGTTTAGACGGTTACGCCAAAAATACACTACACGCGTTGCAGCTCCGCCCCACTGGAAAAAATGCCCCTCTAAAAATAAGAAAAAAAAATGTAAAATAAGATTTTTTTGCTTGAAATAAGCAAAAAAATCTGCCAATGGAACAAGTGAAAATTCACTTGACAAGATTCTTAAAATAAGACATTTTGTTCAAGTCAAACAAGATATGCGGAATCTTGAAACTAGCTACAAAAATCTAGTTTTGAGCAATATTTTACTACAATTGTGAGCTTTTATTGTCTTATAATAAGATTCTGATGCTCAAAAGTAGTATACTGGAGAAAAGTCTACTCTGAAAACAAGTTTAAAACAACTTAAAATTAGTTTTTTTTTTGATTGAAATAAGCAAAAAGATCTGGTAACAAGTGAAAACGATATGCGGAATCTTGAAACTAGCTACAAAAATCTAGTTTTGAGCAATATTTTACTACAATTGTGAGCTTTTCTTGTCTTATAATAAGATTCTGATGCTCAAAAGTAGTACACTGGAGAAAAGTCTACTCTGAAAACAAGTTTAAAACAACTTAAAATTAGTTTTTTTTTTGATTGAAATAAGCAAAAAGATCTGGTAACAAGTGAAAACAAGATATGCGGAATCTTGAAACTAGCTACAAAACTCTAGTTTTGAGCAATATTTTACTACAATTGTGAGCTTTTCTTGTCTTATAATAAGATTCTGATGCTCAAAAGTAGTACACTGGAGAAAAGTCTACTCTGAAAACAAGTTTAAAACAACTTAAAATTAGATTTTTTTTTGACTGAAATACGCAAAAAGATCTTCCAACAAGTGAAAATTGTCTTGACACGATTTCTAAAAATAAGACATTTTATCTTTTTACAAGATAAACAATCTTAAACCTAGCTGCAAAAAATCTCATTCTTAGCAATATTTTACTACAATTGAGCGTGTGATGCTTAAAATTAGTATACATCCCTAAAACTTTTACTCATTTTTAGTTCTACAGATGTTTCAAATGTTTCTCCAACCCGTTATCAAATTTAACCAACAAACGTAATAATACATGTCTTGTCAAAACCTTCAAACATTTTCTGTAATGACAAAAAATGAAAGGTATTCTTTAACTTCAACACATTTATTTTATCACAATGGTTTCAGCAGCAATGCAACAACTACTACTCCCAATTACAACTGTAGTTAACACTTGATTATATTTTTAAAAAATAATATAAAACACCTTCAACAAAATAAAAACAATTTTTGCTATGAAAAATGGAGAGTATACTACTGGGCACCATGAAAAATGAGGGAGCCACTACAACTTCAAATGTTTAAACATAAAATGTCTTTGGGAAATGTTGTGATGGGCACATCTCCTACCGTGAGCAGGCAGTTGGACGAACACACAATCAGAATTGGACAGGAGAGGGAGAGTTTTCCTGGGGGCTTTGAGGTCCTGTTTTTCCTGAAACACAAAGACATATTTCTGTTGGCATGATGAATCATATTTTAAGATTGTGGAATATAAGCCAGATAAATAAATAAAATAAAGAGAGAACCTGTAAAACTATCATGTTAAATATGACGCGGTTGAAAATTTGGGTGCACTAACTGTGCTGGTGAACCAAAAAAAAGTTTAGAAACACCAGTGCAATCAGTGCAAGAAGTTAGTGTAGAACCATGGGAAAAAATGTATCAATTAAAAAAATGATTTTGAGTAAGATATTTCCAGCAACCTGCAAAGATTTTGTTTCTTTCCACCTTGAAATAGGTGATAGGTAATAAATATATTAGGCTTAGTGTATTACTAGTTGATGTTTTTCTTAGTTAATTCTAGATGTTATTACTGTTTTTCTCTTGCATTTGTTGTTGGATGTAACTGGGACCCCGTGTACATAATCTCGTTTTCATCACATGTACCACATGCGGTGCAAATGACAATAAAGACTCTCTGACTCTGAAAACTTTAATATCCAAATACTATGTTAGGTTTATTCTTTAAAAAATAATAACACCAATTTCTCATTAACATTCAAATAATAATGCATTATTGTAATTAAAAAGATAAATTAATCTACATTTCTGGAAATGTTTGAATTATCAGAATAATCCAGGTTATCAATATTATACTTTTGATAACAATTTACCTTTGTCCACGAGAGGAAGACCTCGACCTCCAACGCCGCCTCTGAGAAAGGGACTGTCTTGGCCAGGTCTGACTGATCTGTTTAAAGCATGCAACAGCAAAATTGGTACACATCGCATCGTGAGTTAGATGAATTGTTACATCTCTAATTTTGATCATATTTAAATTAAATACCTTTGATCATTAGAAAGAGACTCAGAGGGACTCCTGCTACCATTGCATCCCAAGATTTGAGATTGAGTGCTTGAAGGGATGTCCATCGGGGTTCTTTCTGCATTTTAGAGGGTTTAAACATAAGTGTTAATATGTCAAAAATGTAAATTACTTTACACAAGGTTTCCAAGTACCCCAAGATGATAGTTGTGCAATATTTACCTGACTGTGCATTCATCCTTTTAGGAGGAGTTGGAAGAGCAAAGTCATCTATAATAAAACAGTCAACAGTAAAAAATAAATTAAAATAAAAGTGATTTTACATCTATAGTAAGTAATTAGCCTGTTACTGATATGGTGGTGATTGAAATACTACATAGATTTGTTCTTAAAAAAAGAAATAAAAGTTACATGGATTAGCTTATTATGTGCAGGATGTGGCTTATTTTTATTGTGAAATATGTAACAAAAAGTGTAAGTGACTTAGCTGTGCGTTTGCAGTAAGAACAATTGCATACCTCCAATGATTCTAGAATTGTCAGCCCACCTTGTGTGACATGACCCACCACCAAGGTATAACTATCCTCTTTTGATGTGGTATACCCCCAAATTAATCAGTGGTGAAAAAAAATTTAACATACCCTCACAAGGAAAAACATTTCTAGACTTCTTGGTAGCTTTTTGACCTAAAATAAATAAAAAAATATACATGCTGTAAGACAGTAGTCATATTTTGAACAAACTATACCTGTGAAGGAAATTTTGTGACCGATTGTCAGATGCAGTTTTGTATTTCATACTTTTTGATCATTGCAGCCATAACGTTAAAACAGAGAATTGGTGTGTCTTATCATACGAGGCCTTTCCGTGTGCATAACAAAGTTGGTTACGTTCTAATGTCTGATGCAAACGGTACCACCTTCATGCAACCACGAAGTCAGGTTGATTCATCATTATTGCAGAAGAGGTTTTCTGGGAGTTCTTGAGTTTGCAGCTCTGAGAGAGCCTGGGACAGCTTAGGCTCGGTTTTGTCTTGCTTTTCCGATAAGGCCAAGGTTTTTTACTCTGAGGCCTGATGCTGCCTGGCTTTGGCTCACTGTTTGGCTTTGCAGTTCCACAAATTAATGCAACAATAAACGGCTCTAACTTTTTCACACTGCAGAGAATGGGCAAAATTTGTACATTTGATGATTTAAATAATGGTACACCATCTACATTGAAATTTAGCTGTATCTCATTTTCTGTTGAAAAAAAATTGGGATACTGTGAGCACATTTTCAGAAGTCCTGTCTCCACACCAAAGTTTTGATACTTTGCATTTCACTTTCTATTTCTCTCCTACATTTTTTTTCTTTTTTCTGTTGTTTGTTGTTTAATGTACAGGTAGTCCCCGATTTACGAGCGAGATCCGTTACAACGAGGCGCTCGTAAACCGGAAATCTCGTAATTTGGAACGGCCGCCATGTCTCTCGTAAATCCGGAATTTCGCTCGTAAATTGGAACGGTTTCGCTAGCGCGACTACAAACACTCTATTTTCATCCAAAAACTGCTTATGAGTGCATAAAAATGATCGGAAACGTGTGTCCATATGCTTAGCTAACTAACTGTGGTGAAAAAACACATGAAAACTCAGTATTTTTTTCGTTTTTTCCAAAAATTCGCCAGCTCGTAAGTCTGGAACCTCGTAGATCAGAGCGCTCGTAATTCGGGGACTACCTGTATTTGTATCATTGCTGTTCATCATTCTTTAGTTTGTAGCAGGTCGCTTTTGTAAATGAGCCCTCGAGGCTCAATGAGATTTACCTGACTAAATAAAGGTTGAATGAATGAAAAAGTAGAGGAACTGGCCACCACATAGATCTGTGACGTCTATTTCACTGGGATTTCCTAACAGGGTTCTGGCATCTTTTGGTAGCCGGTGTCCATGTTTGCGTAGCACCAATAGCAGCTCATCTACTGATGTGCATGTCACCTTATTCTTTACAGCCCATTTAACCAAATCACTTCTCAGATCACTTGGTTCCTCCTCGGACAAAGCTCCAATTTCTACATCACTTTCACTACTGTATCACTGTTTGGCAGGAGGCAATCATCTTGATATTCATCTTCTCCTGTATCAGGTTGGTTGTGTATCTGTATGTCTATTGGGCTATCAGCAAAAGAAAGTTCTGGGTTCTCATTTGAGGGACCTGGATTCTCTTCTGAGTCACTAGACTCCACCAGTCGTCTCCATTTTTTGTGATACATCTGGGAGTGAAATAAAAACCAACAATATTTCTAAGCCTAAATGTTTTATAAATAGAAACATTAAATTTTAAAATAAGAAGTGAAAACAGTCAATCATTTTTAAACATATTTCAAATTAACCTGTCTAATTTTTTCAAAAATGTAAAAAATTACTTTTTTACAGGATTACAGTACTTTCAGATCAAAATGGATGGCTGGGTTAGGTTTGGAGACAACTCACCACTGAAGGCGACTTGGATCGTGTTTTTCCAAATCTGTGGAAAAGAGCAAGGAGAGGAATGTGAAATCTCAACCTTATTTTAAAAGTTTGTGGATGGAAAGTATGTCAATATACCACATTCACCAACAGAGACATTGAACATTCTTGTTTAGACAAATACCCATGAAGCAGGTGTGTTTGGGGCCTCTGCACATTCTCCATCAGCAGTAGATTAATACCCCTCTGCTTAGTTCATGTAACATTAACATTTATCTTTGTGTGACCACAGCCAATGCTGACAGATATAAGAGGGGGAAATGTTTTTTTTTTAAGCACATGATTAAAAAAAGTCATTAATGATGGGCAGTACATGTATAGGGGATAAGTTTTATCGTTTAATGTTAAACATATTTCTGAGACATTTTAGGCTTAGTGGCTGAAGAGTTATGACACTGTTTTATACACCGTTTACTGATTTTATATGCTCAGGAAATGTTACTGTTTGATTAAACTATTCTCTCTGGACTTTAGACAAACACGAATTACATGGTTTACTAGTTTAGTTACCATCGGAGCCCATTTTTCATATAATCATAACTTAATCAAGTAGTTTCTCTTCATCCAGTGCAGGTAACATAGTTACTGCCGCTGGTCCACAGACAACAATACATTGTGCTCGATAACCAGAACACATCACACATAATATATATACTACTATGATAGACTACATTATTACTTAAAGGCTAATACACTTAGAGTTCACATCTAGAAAACAGTTTTACTGATTTAAGACTCTGCTCGCACATCCATCTACAGAGATAACGCACACCAGAACACCATATCTTAGTCAGAAGAGAGGCCACTGTATGCATATAAATGTATTTTATGTCTGTACGCTGATTAATCATTATGCCTGTCATAATAAATTCTTTTTTATACAAATACTCTCTCTCTCCTTTTGAGCACCTATTTAAGAGTTTAGGACTCTTCGTGGCCTAACAGAGCAAACAAAAACATTAAACTCCAGCTCTTTTTTTTCCAACCAGCTCATTTAGCATACCATCACAACAGTCCAGTGTTAGCTGGACACTGCTAGCCCCAGGCCCTACATGCGTTCCGCTCCGGTCCGACCTCCGCAGCAAATACGCACTCATTTTAATCAATGAGACTGTTACTGGCTCCGCACGGCGACTGTGTTGCTAGCTCGGACGGTAGCTTGCAGTCCGAGCTAGCTATCTCGAAAAAATCGCCTCGAAATGTACAGCTCGAAAATATCGGCACAGCTAGTAAGCCGTTGGTAAATTCTGCTGTTGACTGTACGCCCCAAAATAATCGTTCAAAGTTTGTCACGAGTTTATTAACTAATGTGATTTACAAAACTTTACTTACTGTTGTTGCTGCTGAGCCCGCGCAGACGATTACGAATTACTTCACGCATGCGCACACCGTTCTTCTTCTTCTTCTTCTTCTTCATGGGGTTTAATGGCGGTTGGCAAAACACTTTAGGTGTGCATTACCGCCACCACTGGTATGGAGTGTGGTTCTTCATGGGATAATGTGTACGCCTGATTAAACTATATGTATTTCAAATTCTATTAAACAACTTTGTTTTCTTAAAATATCTAATTATAATTTGGATATGTTTACTCTCTAAGTTATGTTGTAGTGCAGCTATTATGTTAAACTTTTCTTTTATCTCTTCAAATTCTCTCTTCATATATTTACGGTCTTGATCATAGTTTTGACATTCCTGTAGAACATGTTGCAATGTTTCATCTTGTCCACAGTGCTCACATTTGCCTGTATTGTGTTTCTTTATTTGAAATAATGAATAATTAAGTCCTGTGTGTTCAAATCTTAGTCTTGTTATTAATCTTTCCTCCTTTCTGCTCCTTCTTCCAGTTCGTGTTTCACCTACTGTCATTTTGATCCCATAAAACCATCTTCCTTTACTTTCTTCATCCCATCTTTTCTGCCATTCTTTCTTCAGTCTTTGTTTAATGATACTTTTTGCCTCTGATTTACTTGTTTTTACTGTGAAGTTGATCTGAGTTTGAGTTGCCTTCTTTGCCATCTTATCTGCTGTCTCATTTCCTTTTATCCCAATGTGTGCTGGTACCCATAAAAATGTTATTGTTAATCCCATTCTTTGTGTACTAAATAACTAATAACTAAGGAGTGCCAGTGCCAAGGAGTGCGAAGGAGTGCCAAGGTGTGGGAAGGAGTGCGAAGGATCCCTTTTTTACTATATTTTTTCCCCTTGTCCCAAACGTAGAAAAATATGTTTATAGTAAATGGAGCTTATTTATGTAGCGTTTTCCAGCCCCCTATGAGGGGCCCCAAAGCTCTTTACAATACCAACCATCCACCCATTCATACACACATTCATACACCGGTAGCGGCAGACCCATGCAAGGCGCCATCCAGTCCTACCGGGAGCAACTCGGGGTTAAGTGTCTTGCCCGGGGACACAACGACACATGGGGAACCAGGATTCGAACCTCCAACCTTCCGATTGGGGATGACTGCCATTACCACTACGCCACGGCTGCCCCACGGCCGCTTAATCTGTCCTAACCACATTTATTTTATTAAAATCAATTATATGTTAAATTATATGTTAAAATAAATATGTGAAATGAACCTGCATTATTTGTCTATTTAATATAAACTGCACAGTAGGTATGTTTATGTAGTATTCAGCCTTGGAAAAAAATACAATGTAGAAAATGTTAATGAACTATTGGTTTAAAGAAATTGTATTAGGACAATGGAGTCTGTTCAAAGTTAAACAGAACCTGTATAAAAAATAGAATGATTAATACTTTGAGTGGGCATGCTGATCAAAGAAACAGATTTGTCTTAATTCAAGTTAGTTTGTTATCTTGAAACAAGATTTTTCACATTTTACAAACCTCATGACAACTGCAAATGTTAATGAAATGTCAAAAAAGCTTGTTTCAAATAAGAAATGACTCAAAACAAGATATTTTCAAGACTTTTTGCCTTATCAAGATTTTCAAGATGCATTGTCTCAAAACAAGTTGTTATGTCTTACTTAGAAATATGTTTTTGACTTATATTAAGTGTGATAAGAGGTTTTGACTTGAAATTAGAAAATTTGACTTGGTAAGATTTTACGTTTTTGCAGTGCCCCGCTCCGGTCCGACCTCCGCAGCAAATACGCACCCATTATAATCAATGACAGAATTTACACTGGCTCCGCACGGCGGCGGCGAGCTGCGGAGAGCGGACGGCAGTCCGTCAAAATTAGAAATTTTTCTATTTCTGCCGGACGCCGGAGCTGTGCCGGAGTCAACTTTTGAAGATTACGTCGCACCAACAGGAAAAGGAACGAGCACAACTTCCGTATTTACAAAATAAAATCACCACGGGCGGACTAATCCTAGCTCTATACGGATTTATTTGTACAAAAATGCTGTCAAACTATCATTTATGACTACGCCTACAAACGCAATACAAGAAATAAAAAGAAATACAAGAAATAAATAAAGTATTTTATTCTGAAATGTAATACATCACTTCCTGTTGCTCAAACCATGTCCTGTAGCTCATTTACGAGAGAAGATCAAGGCAGCAGTCTCTACTGTTGTTCTCTTTCTTCCACCGAGTGAATTGTTTTGTTCTGACTTACTTATTTATCACTTGATTTATCGCGCGATCTCGCAATTCCGCGCATGCGTCTCGGAGCGGCGCATCCACTCGGACCTGAGCTGAGCGCAGGTAATGGAAATTGGACTCGCTCAGCTGCGACCTGCGGAGCGGGGCGGAGCGGAGCCGCGTGTAGTGTATTTTTGGCGTTACTGTTGCACCGAGGGACTGAGAGAAACGCAATTTCGGTCCTGTGTATGTCCTGTACTAGGCATGTAACGGTTGTAGTTGGTGTACCGAACCGAAAAGGTACGGAGGTGGACCGAACCGAACGTGCTGTACCGAAACGGTTATTTTTTCACTCATTGAATGTTAATATGTGCGCCGCGGAACAAAATTTCCTGGGCGCGTTTCAGCACGGAGCTATTATCTCGCAGCACGCGCAGCATTAGCCGTTAGCTTCTCGCTGCGGTTTCCTGTTTGTTAACGTTATGGTTTTCTTGTTAAAAGACGAGCGCACAAAGCTGTGTGTGTGGACGTTTTTTCATGAAGACTGGATCTGCAGCAGCAACACGTCTAACGTGAACGCGCTGGAAACTACGTCATCAGAACGTGAACGAGCTGTTACAAAGTACGCTAACCACACAGCTGCATTTAAACAACTTCTACAAAGTGCGCTAACAACACAGCTGCATTTAAACAACTTCATCAGGTAATTTAGATGGGTCCAGATCAATAACACAAACTGTATGAGTTTTTAAAGCTCTGAATCTAAGTCTGAAAGTTTTTAATGCACAGTTGATCCTTGCTATGAGACATCCATCACGTCAACACTTAAGTCAAAAAGTTCAGCTCTTTATGAAAAAACTAAAACTGATGGTCAACAAGTCCTGGAGCTGATTTAAACCCTGCCCTGATGATGAGTGAGATATTCAACCGTTCAAGAGGTATTGTTATTTTATTATAATTATTATTTATAATTTATTATTATTTAAAATTATAATCTTATTAACTTATTTTTTTACCTCTGTGTTTTATTTCCAGTATTTCCAGTTACAGAGGTAGCTGCTCTCCTTCCACTTCAGGGAAATCCACCAGAGATCACCTGCTGCAGCTAAGAAGTGTGTGATGACTGAATTGAACTCTGGAACTGTTCCAGGACCAGTCCCACCAAGAAGAGGTTGTGAGTAATGAGGACAAATACAGCCACACTGGTGCTACTGGACAAAAACTTTATTAGTTAAGATTGTAAACAGTCTGTTGCTGCTTATTGTTCTGGTTCTGACTGTTATTGTATTCATTAAGATTTTTATTATTTTTAATATAATTTATTTATTGTAGAGTGCTGTTTATTTAAAATATCATCCAAATGGGTCACTTTTATTTATTACTACAATACAATACAAACATATTTTTGGCATATTTTCAAAATAAACATTTTGTAAGTCTTTATTTTGTCTTTTTTTTTTGTACCGAAAATAAACCGAAAATAAACCGAACCGAGCCCTCCTTGTAATTGAACCGAACCGAAATGTGATTTTAGCGTACCGTTACACCCCTATCCTGTACATATTGCAGTTCTGACAATAAAGTTGACTTTGACTTTGACTTTGATATTGGACAATTACTGTAGTAGAATATGATGTCTATTTTCATTTTTGCAATTGGGCCAGGCGAGCGTTAAAAAAAAAAAACAGAATCCCGGATGAATCCGGAAACCCGGCCGAAGATTGCCGAAGTGTGAAGTGACGTCAGAAAAGTCTCCCCATCAGAAGGCAGGAGTGAGTTCGCCATGGAGGTTTATGAGAGAACTGCAGTTAAACTTGTGTCCTACGTGGATGCGCGATCTCTAAATATTTCCTGGTGCAGTTGTGTGTACAGTTGGACCAGCGCTCTGTTTTTATTTATTTTTTTAAACTTTTTAATAAGATATAACACCGCTGCGGTTAAAGGGGACCAAATGTAGGTCATATAATTTTTTGTGGTGTATCTGTGGGCTTTCCAGACCATTTTCATTCAATTTTACACACAAAATAATGCTTAGATAATAAAATATCCCCTTTCTAATTCTGCCAAATTTCACTTCCTTTCAAAACGACCGGTTTATGATAATGAGCTCTGAAAGCCACGCCCTACAAAGATCTGTTTACATTAACTACGCCCTCTGTAAAAGCCAGTATCTCTAATATGTTGTTGTTTTAAAATTAGCTCTTTTTTTATTACTCATTTGACTTACTGTTGGTGCTAGCTTAAGATAATTTACCGAAAGCTGTCAGCGCACCGCCATTTGCAGCTTCTTTTTTTTAGCATTAGCCCACCTCCGAGGCTAATGATAGCTTTTCCTCCTCCGAGCGGGGGCCAAGATGGTGTAGTGGCTAGGGAATCAGACTTGGGATCCGAAGGACCCAGGTTCGAACCCCGGCCACGGCACAACTTGGGGTGTCTATGAGTGCACATCTATTTTCCCCAGCTCCCCGAGCGCTGACTACGGCTGCTCACTGCACCACCTGGTGGTGGTTGGGTTAAATGCAGAGGCCAATTTCGTCTGTCAAGTATGGGAAACATACACAGATGACAAAAATGTGACATTTTTTTTTTTTTTTTTTTTGACATTTTACTAGCTCCGCTCGTTGCATGAGGCACTTTTGGGAGCGATCGTTGCTTCAGTCCACACACAAAGTTCACCGAGTGTCTCCAGTTAATTTATCCGCATGAGGCAAACTCTGACTGGACCCCCGAACCTCAAGCCAGCAGCTCCGAGCAGCTCCCGCACGCAGATGGTGTCTTCGCCGGCGGTCTGCTCGTTTTATTTCTCCTGGCTGCGTGTTGAGAGTGATCGCTAAAAATTGAACTAAAACGTAAAAATAACAATTATACTTTATTTATAAAGCCATTTAAAACAACTACAGCTGCAACAAAGTGCTGTACACATGAAATCTCTCCGAAACAAAAGGCTTAAAAATATATATATAATGCAGTGACCGGGAAGCGAACCCCGGTCCTTCGGGTGACAGTCCAACTCATTACCTCTAGGCCAACCTGGCAGTTATGCTAAAAGCAGTCCTTCATCGTATAAGAAACAAATACAACCACCTAATTTAGAACGCTCAAGTTTTGATTAGATTTTGATGAAGTGAAAAGTATTCTTAAACTAAATAAGTTGCTAATCTGAAAAGTATATCAATCAGTGGTGCTTGTACGTTACAGACTGTCGCCCCGCGAGAGTGTGTGTGTGTGCACAGTTTCAACGTCTCGGCAACCGTGACGTGTTTTATACTGAAGTGGGTGGAGCATCACCACATCAAACCATAGGAAGTGGGAAACAAAGTTTTATCAAAGATAAATAAATCTACTTAGAGTAAATAAACCACTGGGTGCATTTTTTTGGCCTTAGGAATGTTTTTTTATGAAGTAAATACCCAAAGTTGAGTTAAAAAATACATTAAAAAGTGAATTTTGAATATGTGGTCCCCTTTAAAACTGTTGCTGCTCTCACTCGCTCCTCTGCCCATGAGCCTCAGAGGAGCCAGCCGCGCGTCTTCTCCCCGGCTCCCCGTTCCGCTGGTCACCTTTGAAGTTCCTTCGTGGTGCCGACTCAGGGCTCGGCTCCGTATCCCAGCCTTGCGGGGAGCACGCGCGCTCAAAGCTCCTCTGCGGCTGCCTTTTAATTCTGTACTCCCGACCTGTCAGGTCACGGGGAGAGAATAAAAAGTGGATGCGTGCTCAGAATATGATAGACATCAGTGAGCGACCTCAGGATTAATCAACAGGCAGATTTATTAACAAGGGAATATTAAATACGTTTCGCCTTTTTTTTCTCTAAGCAACGGAGGGAGGTGATGCTGCTGTGCTGATCAGCAGCCAGTTGTACAGTTATTACTGAGGAAATATTAAAATGACACAACACGACTACTTGTAAAAGTCTGACGTTTGTCCCACACATCGCTTTTATTAGTTGTATTCTCTGGTCAGAATTTGATGCATGCTTGTTATAACTCCGCCTATAACTCCAAGGCGGATACTTCAGTGATGTCAATGCCCATATATGGAGAGGGGCAGATTTTCCCGGAGCTACAGGTAACCCCCGACCTACGACCCCATCGACCTGCGAACCACGGGACTTACGAACATATCATATTTAATAAAAATATGAATTAAAAAAAAAAAAAAATATAATTTTTTTTTTTTTTTTTTTGTGTTTAAATGTTCTTAATTTCATGTGTACATCACTTTGTTGCAGCTCTGGTTGTTTTAAAGGCTTTATAAATAATAATTATGATAAAAAAGATCATTTCTGATCATTTTTGAGCAATTTTTGAGCAATTTTGGGAAACAGGAAGTAGGTCTTCAGTTTACACGGTCACAAATTAATGTAGAACACCGGACGCTATTTAAGGTTCAGTCACTGGGGTCTCCGGTCACAAATTAATGTAGAACACCGGACCGGACGCCATCTTAGGTTAGCTGCCGAGAGCTGGACGAAGACTGGTGACCAGGATGGCTTCATATGGATTAATTACTAGCTGGAAACGTCTCTGTGAACTTTGTGGATGTCTCAGGCAGCGGATTTATCGCCGATCGTGCCAGGCCGCCGTGCGAACACCTCCGGCCGGCCTGGCTACACCTCCGGCCTGGCTAGCTCCAGAGCTAACACTGGAGCTAACACGGGAGCCGGCCTTTTGAACACTGGTGACCAGGATCGCATCATGTGGATTAATTACTAGCTGGAATAGCTCTGTGGACGTCTCAGGCTGGAGCAGCGGCTGGAGCAGCAGAAGCTGCAGATTGATCGCGCCGCCGCTCCAACACTAGCTCATGGCTTGGCTAGCAGAAGCTAGCCAGCTAGCTAACACAGGCCTGGAGCAGCTGCGGTGGCTTGCCGGCCCCGCGCTGCTCGGCCCGAAAACAATCAACGCATGGCAACCTAAGATGTCGGCTTTGACCATCTCAAAGTAAGAAAATATATTTTTATTTATTCTGTAAATGTGAATAGCAATGTTTAACATTACAGTACACTACTTTACATGCTTAAATGTGTGCGCGCGCTCCGTTAGCATGATAAATAAAGGTTGAATGAATGAATGAATGAATAATTTTTTTTTTTAAATATAATTTTCACCCCCTACCTACGAACGGATCGAGCTGCGAACCGTTCTTAGGTCCCGATCTCGTTCGTAACACGGGGGTTCCCTGTACTGCTAAAATCTGCTATAAATCATGAAATAACACATTTAGCGTTATTTCTCTACAATATAAATAAACGCTCCTGTTTTATTTTTAAATAAACTAATAAATATTATTGGCGATGCAATTTGAAAACATGGTGGGTCATGGACTTTAATGAAAATTCCTTTCAAACTGAATTTAAAATTTAAAAAACGCGTTTCTCTCTGAAAATTCCAACTACAAGCGAATGCAACATTTGTGACGTAGGGAGCAGGACCGTCAGTCTGCGTCTGCCATTAACGCATATTCATTCTCAGCCAGATCGCCTTTTTTTTTGTATAACTTAAAAAATGCCGGTTGTGTTGCATTTGGGTGTTCTAATATCATCAGTGAACAAGTGAGCCTTTTCACTTTCCCAAAAGATGTAAGACCTTCATCAAAAATGGAATAAATAAAGCTGCCTCCCCTTCGACTGAGCTCCCCGTTTCCTGAACAGGTAAGAGTCAAATACATACTGGTGCAGACCTAAATTAGAACCTGCTGTTTCTGCTCATCTAACTTCCTGCTTTCCAAACTGAAGAAAAATCGTTCAAATCTTAACTTAGATTGATAATTTTGTTGTTTTATTTCTTGTTCGCCATGATTATTTATATGGGGCGTTCTAAAGACTTCTACTCGCAACATCACATATGGTGCATTCACGTGTAGTCGGATTTTTCAGAGAGAAATGCGGTTTTTAATTTTAAACTCAGTTTGAAAGGAATTTTCATTAATTTATCATTTTGTTTGCAAAAATGAACATAGTTGAATGATACAAGATATATAGCTTCTATCATTTTATGCAAATTTGTAAGATGATGTCAGTGGACCTTTAAGGTGTAACTACAATATTGACGAAATTCCGGTCAAACTCTCCAACTTCCACAAACGGCTGCTTTTATGCTGGACTTTGGTTCACAAACACAATTTCTCCCCACACAAATACTATATGTATCTGGAATAACAAAGACATCTGTTTTAAACATAAATCGATTTTCTTTTTTAAAAAAATGGATAGATAGATGGATAGATGGATAGATAGACGGACGGACGGATGGATGGCTGGACAGATGGGTGGATGGATGGATGGCTGGATGGAGGTTGGATGCTTAGCTCATTATCTTTGACAGAGGAATTGTTCATGTACATCAGTTATTCAACAAAGACGGCAACACTTACCGGTACACTTATAGTGAATTTTTAACTACATATCATTTTCCAGTACTACCGAGAGAATTTGCTATTGTGTTTGATGCCATTCCATTTGGTGTGAAAATATTGATGTCAAATCCTCCATCCATCCATCCATCCATCCATCCATCCATCCATTATCTTACCCGTTTCTTCCATTTTGGGTCACAGGGGTCGCCGGTGCCCATATCCAGCAATCACGGTGCGAGGGGCGGGGTACACCCTGGATGGGTCGCAAGTCCATCACAAGGCCACATAGAGACAAACGAGACAAACAACCATTCACTCACAACCATTCACTCTCTTACTCACACCTAGGGACAATTTAGAGTATCATGTTTTTGGTCTGTGGGAGGAAACCGGAGTACCCGGAGGAAACCCACGCATGCACGGGGAGAACATGCAAACTCCACCCAGAAAGGCCCCCGGACCGGGATTTGAACCGGCAACCTTCTTGCTGAGAGGCAGCAGCTCTACCAGTTGTGCCACCGTGCTGCCATGGGTTTCCTCCGGGTCATGTCAAATCCTGTACAAAACAATACGGACTATTTAACCGAATAATTATTCATTGGAAACTCTGACCCATTTTTAAGCGAAAAAACTAATAACAAATGTATTAAAGAATTAGTACTGTAATTAGAGACCGTATCAGTAAACCTGCTTCTATATTCTTCTGGGATAATTCATTTGATGATATCTGTTGGGAAAATGTTTGGTTGTTACAGAGAAAATACCAGTACTTTAAAACTATTAAGATTCGAGAAGTGGAACCTCTAGGGGGCGCGTTATGGAGTAGACGTGCGAACCACGAGGTCCCAACATTTATAAAAAACAAGTTTATAGATCACCCAAAGTGGCCCAATTCTTATATATTTTAAGTTGCAAGTAGAGAATCAACGTTATTTTACAAACTTCTGCCTTGTCTTGAAGCAAAATGCCGTCTAAAGCATCTGCTAAAGGAGCGCAAGCTAACAGCTCGGAGGCTGCTAGCAAAGCGCAAATAGACCAGGCCACGCTGCTAGCATTCCGCGATATTGTGAAAGAAGTAATTCAAGAGGAAAACGAAAACCTACGAGGTGAAATTAAAGAAGAAATCGCAAAAGCCATTTCACCCATTCAAGCTGCTGTGGACGAATTCACAAAGAAAGTGGGTGACTGTGAAGAAGGCCTGGAGAATTTAGACAAGCGCTTGGAAGTTGTCGAAACCAGCTATGCTGACCTAAACAACCGATATAAGAAGTTATTGCAGAAGACAGACGAGTTGGAAAACAGAGGAAGACGCTGCAATTTGCGTATACTGGGAGTACCTGAAGGACTGGAGCAGGGAAACCCCACCAGATTCATGGCTGACCTGTTATTTGAAGTACTGGGTGGTCCCGGCGGGCTGGAGAAGGCTCCACTCCTCGACAGAGCTCATCGAGCCGCAGCAGCGGTGCCCTCGCAGGGACAACGTCCACGGGCCTTTATCGTGCGCATCCATTACTACCAGGAGAAGGAGCGGATACAACAACTGGCCAGACAGAAAGGCAAGTTGGAGTTTCGAGGGGAGCAGATTCTCATCTTTCCCGACTTCAGCATCGACCTGTCCAGACGCCGAGCTGCCTTCAACGGGGTAAAGAAGCTTCTACAGGGAAAAGATGGAGTTCGCTACGGTCTTCTTTATCCTGCCCGGTTTCGGATCTCCATCAACGGCGAAACAAAAGTGTTTGATTCTCCTGAGACAGCGAAAACTTTTGTTGAATCCAAGTTTGGTTCATCTCTGGAGTGATCAGTACAGGAGGCTGTGAGGACACGAGACGGTACTGTGCGTTTGTTTACGTCACGTGACACCCCGGGACTTCTATGTTTAAAAGTAGCTAATTTTTAAATGGGAAGTTCTTTGTCTCTTATCTCCTGTAGTTTTGTTTTTATTATTATTATTTAACGGATAGTTTTCCGGTTTGACTGAAAAACTTTGAGAAATACTTCCTGCATCTACGGACTGATGCGAACTGAGGGTGCGTTTGTTTATTTTTCTGGGGCAGCTGAGTGGATAATGGCGTTGGTAGACTGTATTAAACGAACAGCACCGCCCGAGCCAGTGTATGGTAGATGTTAAATAAACGCACCCTGCTTCATGTTATTTTAGCTGTTTTAGGAGTTTGTTATCGTCTTTTCTCTTAAATTGAAATACATAATGTTTGATGTTGTGACTTTTTCCAATACGCTGTGGGATAAATGGGTGATTTATAGTTTAGACATTTATTTTTTTCTCTTTTTGGGACTGTGGTTGAGATTAAGGTGAATGGTTCCTTTAGAAAGTAGAGAGACTTTGGGGATGTTGTGTTTGTCAGTT
>JBBPBX010066367.1:0-12692 GCA_038048925.1 Garcialebias charrua | reverse complement strand
AGCCACCGCAGCTGCTCCAGACCTGTGTTAGCTAGCTGGCTAGCTTCTGCTAGCCAAGCCATGAGCTGGTGTTGGAGCGGCGGCGCGATCAATCTGCAGCTGCTGCTCCAGCCGCTGCTCCAGCCTGAGACGTCCACAGAGCTCACAGAGCGATTCCAGCTAGTAATTAATCCATATGATGCGATCCTGGTCACCAGTGTTCAAAAGGCCGGCTCCCGTGTTAGCTCCCGTGTTAGCTTCTGGAGCTAGCCAGGCCGGAGGTGTAGCCAGGCCGGCCGGAGGTGTTCGCGCGGCGGCCTGGCACGATCGGCGATAAATCCGCTGCTGCCTGAGACATCCACAAAGTTCACAGAGACGTTTCCAGCTCGTAATTAATCCATATGAAGCCATCCTGGTCACCAGTCTTCGGCCGGCTCCCGGCAGCTAACCTAAAATGGCGTCCGGTGTTGTACATTAATTTGTGACCGGAGACCCCAGTGACTGAACCTAAAATGGCGTCCGGTGTTCTACATTAATTTGTGACCGTGTAAACTGAAGACCTACTTCCTGCTTGAATGAATGCTGCCCAAGATTGCTCAAAAATGATCAGAAATGATCTTTTTTATCATAATTATTATTTATAAAGCCTTTAAAACAACCACAGCTGCAACAAAGTGATGTACACATGAAATTAAGAACATTTAAACACAAAAAAAAAAAAAATTAATACAGTAATTTCATATTTTTATTAAATATGATACGTTCGTAGGTCCCGTTGTTCGTAGGTCGATGGAGTCGTAAGTAGGGGGTTTGCTGTATGTTTAGGAAATGTAATGTTCAAGGACACCACTTGAGAAAAAAAAGTTTAATAGGAAAAGTAACAAATGAAAAATGTACAAAAATAAAAATACTGCATCCAACTAATGATCAGTGTTGCCAGGTGAGAAATGTAGGATTATCGTACTAGTGACATAAAATTATCGTATTTTGAGGGAAATTATCGTACACCCATCATAACCAAAATAACAAGTCTATTAATGCGCTATAGTCATTCTAGTGTTGAATAGTGTCTAACAAGCACTCACAGCTTTGTGGTATCAGTACGGATGGAAACTGAGCCAGAGATCTGTAATGAGCTCCCCCCCCCCTTCTTCTTCTTGTTTTGTTTTATGGCGATTGGCAGACCAACTGTAATGTGCATTACCGCCACCTACTGAGCTGGAGTGTGGACGAAATCAACAGGAAAAATAATAATTCTGTAAAATTAATTTAATAACTTGCCTAAATTATCTCTATTAAGTTTGTATTTTTCAAGAAAATAATAATTTGATCTTTAACTTTACTGATTTCACTACTAAAAACATCCCTAATTGTAAATGTAATATTCATTTCTTTTTGGAAATGCATTCTTTCTGTTTCATACCCTGGACATTCCATAAAGACATGTTGAACCATTTCAGGGAGATTGCTGGTGCACTTGTCACATAGTCCTGTTGCATATTTTCTAATTATTTTAAGAGATTTATTAAGGCATGTGTGTCCTATTCTATTGTACCACTGGTACATTTTCATTTTTTAATCACTTCTTGGTCTACTGCCGCTTCTTGGTCCGCTGCTTCTCCACATCGAGAGGAGCCAGTTGAGGTGGCTCGGGCATCTGGTTAGGATGCCTCCTGGACGCCTCCCTGGTGAGGTGTTCCGGGCATGTCCCACCGGGAGGAGACCCAGAGGAAGACCCAGGACATGCTGGAGGGACTATGTTTCTCGGCTGGCCTGGGAACGCCTTGGGATTCCCCCAGAGGAGCTGCTCCAAGTGGCTGGGGAGAGGGAAGTCTGGGCCTCCCTACTTAGGCTGCTACCCCCGCGACCCGACCCCAGATAAGCGGAAGAAGATGGATGGATGGATGGATGGTCTACTGCCTTCACACCTCCTACATGTCTCTGTGTGAGTGCAGCTACAGCGTGCACTCTCAGAACATGATTACCTGCAGTGTTCCCTCAGTGAGGACTGAACTTGGAAAAAGGACCTTCTCCTACTCCGCTCCTGCTTCCTGGAATATCTTACAAAAATATCTGAAGCTCTCGACCTTGACCTCTCTAAATGGCTTTAAGAATCTGTTGGACTCCTGGCTAGAACCAATACAGACATGTTCCTACATTTATATTATAATCTAGCTGTTTTGTCACTTTGACATTCTTTTTGTTAAATTTGTAAAAAAAAATAATAAAAAATCTGTATGCCTCTCTTATGATTGTCTATTGTTGTCGCTGTTGTCATTCTTTGTTGAAAACAGGTCTCTTGTAAAAGAGTCCTCGAGGATCAATGGGATTAACCTGTTTAAATAAAGGTTGAATGAATTGCGAGTAATTAGAATTAGAATTAGAAGTTCTACTGTTCAAAATATTTCTGTGATAATTAAATCATGTTTCCAATCATTTTACAACAAGCTGTTTGGTTTAATACCACTTGTGAGTTGAAAGTTTATTATCAAATTTCATACTTGATGTAAAAGCTTTTGTTTCATTTTGCTGTATTTCTTGATTTTATTTTACTTTTGATTACAATAAAGCTTATGATTGTGGAATAGTTTGCATCCTGGTAATAATTTGAGTGGAATGCACTGATTTATTTTCAATAGAACAATACATCTTGTTTTAATTTGAGACATAATTTTGAGAATCTTACATAAATTTACATCAAATTGCTGGTGCCCTGCTACAAATCCAAATTCTTAGTTTACATGTGTTCAAATGTTCCATAAATCAACCAGAAATGAACCTTTAGATGACAGTTGAACAAACATTTAGTGATCACCATCATTATTAGTGTTTTTACATCAAGAATCAATTTAGATTCAATTCTGTAAGACCGATGACATTTCATTGTTTCACTTCAATTAGTTTTTGCTGTCTAGATAAAGAACCATTAAGAGGGAGGAGTGGGATCTGTCCAAAACTTTTGAACTTCCATGTTTCCCTGAAAACGGTCCTCAGAGGGATGGTGAAACCCTGACGACTCTCAGGTTCCAGCAGATGCTTCTTCCATTGTTAGGCAGGATTCACAGGTTTCAGGTTTTCCAGCTCACACTTTTTATTCTTTGTATGTACATCTACAAATGATCAAGTTTCTGAGTCAACCCAGTTCAAGATGGCCGCCACAGCCACCTGACCTTAGAAACAAAAAGTTGTCTATAATTCATGAAAAAAGGCCTCATCAACAGCCCTATTCTTTTCCTCCATAAAATAAGTTGTATTCTGACGTGTTTTTGTGTTTTAAAAACTGTTTCTCTATGATCTGCTGTCTTTGCATGAATTCTGAAAATGTACTTTAGAAGTTTTAGTATAGATTAGACACTGATCACTGCAATCAGCTGCAGCTAGTAGAGTTCAAATGTTCAAAAGTTAGTTTCTAATTCATCAACTAGTTGAAGTCATAATTATTCAAGCAGCTAAAAAGTCTTGAAATCATTGGAAGTCATTAATTATTGACTGACTTCAGGTTAGTTTAGATCATTAGTTAGACACAATATATTTTCCTTATAATAATAATATTCTATATATTTATGATGAAAATCAGGCAGGCAGGCAGGCGGGCAGGAAGGAAGGAAGGAAGGAAGGAAGGAAGGAAGGAAGGAAGGAAGGAAGGAAGGAAGGAAGGAAGGAAGGAAGGAAGATGAACCATGTGGGCTTCTTGTGAGCCAGATGTTGATGAACCATGTGGGCTTCTTGTGAGCCAGATGTTGATGAACCATGTGGGCTTCTTGTGAGCCAGATGTTGATGAACCATGTGGGCTTCTTGTGAGCCAGATGTTGATGAACCATGTGGGCTTCTTGTGAGCCAGATGTTGATGAACCATGTGGGCTTCTTGTGAGCCAGATGTTGATGAACCATGTGGGCTTCTTGTGAGCCAGATGTTGATGAACCATGTGGGCTTCTTGTGAGCCAGATGTTGATGAACCATGTGGGCTTCTTGTGAGCCAGATGTTGATGAACCATGTGGGCTTCTTGTGAGCCAGATGTTGATGAACCATGTGGGCTTCTTGTGAGCCAGATGTTGATGAACCATGTGGGCTTCTTGTGAGCCAGATGTTGATGAACCATGTGGGCTTCTTGTGAGCCAGATGTTGATGAACCATGTGGGCTTCTTGTGAGCCAGATGTTGATGAACCATGTGGGCTTCTTGTGAGCCAGATGTTGATGAACCATGTGGGCTTCTTGTGAGCCAGATGTTGATGAACCATGTGGGCTTCTTGTGAGCCAGATGTTGATGAACCATGTGGGCTTCTTGTGAGCCAGATGTTGATGAACCATGTGGGCTTCTTGTGAGCCAGATGTTGATGAACCATGTGGGCTTCTTGTGAGCCAGATGTTGATGAACCATGTGGGCTTCTTGTGAGCCAGATGTTGATGAACCATGTGGGCTTCTTGTGAGCCAGATGTTGATGAACCATGTGGGCTTCTTGTGAGCCAGATGTTGATGAACCATGTGGGCTTCTTGTGAGCCAGATGTTGATGAACCATGTGGGCTTCTTGTGAGCCAGATGTTGATGAACCATGTGGGCTTCTTGTGAGCCAGATGTTGATGAACCATGTGGGCTTCTTGTGAGCCAGATGTTGATGAACCATGTGGGCTTCTTGTGAGCCAGATGTTGATGAACCATGTGGGCTTCTTGTGAGCCAGATGTTGATGAACCATGTGGGCTTCTTGTGAGCCAGATGTTGATGAACCATGTGGGCTTCTTGTGAGCCAGATGTTGATGAACCATGTGGGCTTCTTGTGAGCCAGATGTTGATGAACCATGTGGGCTTCTTGTGAGCCAGATGTTGATGAACCATGTGGGCTTCTTGTGAGCCAGATGTTGATGAACCATGTGGGCTTCTTGTGAGCCAGATGTTGATGAACCATGTGGGCTTCTTGTGAGCCAGATGTTGATGAACCATGTGGGCTTCTTGTGAGCCAGATGTTGATGAACCATGTGGGCTTCTTGTGAGCCAGATGTTGATGAACCATGTGGGCTTCTTGTGAGCCAGATGTTGATGAACCATGTGGGCTTCTTGTGAGCCAGATGTTGATGAACCATGTGGGCTTCTTGTGAGCCAGATGTTGATGAACCATGTGGGCTTCTTGTGAGCCAGATGTTGAGGAGTTCAAAGGAACATCTTCCTGGATGTCTTCTTCCCTGACCTCTGACCTCTTCTTGGTGTTGTGAGGGGTGTTAGTGGAATGTTTGGAGCTGAGATACGGAGCAGGTTCTGTGAACAGAACTCACCAGAACCAAGGTTTGGGAGTGTGCAGCCAGATGTTTGTCTGCTGAACATCTGCAGAAACAGGAGACATGTTTTCTTTCTCCTGTCTGCTCTAATGCGTCCACTTGAAGGTTCTAATAGAAACACATTGTGACAGCAGGTGAAACGTTTCCACTGAACATCTGCTGGTTCTTCTATCATCTCTACTGACTTGTTGAACCAATGATCCTGGAGGTGATTGATCCTGCACAGTGATCACATGACCGCAGCAAGAATCCACTGAAGAGGCTGCAAATAGAGCAACAAGAGTGAAGCAGAGAACAGGCTGAAAATGAAGAAGTGGACAGAGAAATGATCAAATGAAGCATTTAGTGTTTCCATTTGAACAGAGCAGCTGGAGCTGAAGCTTTTGATCCAGAGCAACACAACAGCTCTGCTTTCAAACCTCCACACACTTTCTGACGTCCACTCTGTCCACAGTGTTGGACGTGTCTCCATCCACTGGTGTTTGTTCTGGACGGCCCACTGGAGCAGGACCAGAGGCTTTCTGCTACTAAGACAACACTTTACACACACGAGGCTCTGAATGTTAGAAACCCTCTGACTAGAATACACTTCTTCTGTGTGAGCTTTGAGCTCAAACTGTGAATTTAATTCAAACTGGAGACCAGTCCACCTCCCAGCAGCACCACTGTTGGACTGGATTCTACAGGTGGACCTAAGAAACTGGACCTTCAAATGCCTGTGACATGCACGAACACAAAAAGAGGAAGAACATGTTAATATAGAATAAATTCTGCATAATATCCATGAATTAGTTCCATGGCATGGCCGGAGTGAAACAGGAAGTGACAACAAAGAGGAAGAAGTCTTTCAAAATCTTTGTTTCTACAAGATGTGACTCTTCTTCATCTTTCTTTAATAGTGACTGTGAATAATGTAAAGAAACATCAGACTCTGTGCTCCTGTCTGTGTTAGCTGTTGTAGCAATGATGTGTTTCCATGCAGGCGTTGTCATCTCTCCGTTCCTGCACATGCAAATATCTCCACAACTGTTCATGTGAGCTGCGTGAATTGATTCTGCCATACATCAGTAATGTTCTCTTTCCATGAACGCTTTAGTGTTTATCATGAAAACTGGATGTGACAGGAACTTGAAGAGAATTGATCCTGTTTCCATTAGAAAGACTCTCAGACACAGAAGCCCACAACCAGAAATAAAACATGACGTCATGTGTGTTCATGTCAAACTGACTGACATGTGATCAAACTATTGATTTATTCATGAAGCTTTATTGAAGCAGGCAAACCCCGTTGAGAGCACACATCTCTCTGCATGCTCCTCCTGGGCCTGAAGGCAGCCTAACATGCATGTTTTTGAACATGTGAGCCTAACATGCATGTTTTTGAACATGTGAGCTGAAGTCAATAGTCTGCAGTCCTGGGGCCTCATGTATCAACCGTGCGCACGCACAACAACCGTGCGCACGTCACTTTCCATGCAAAACCCCGTATGTATCAAAACTGAACTGAACGTGAATATCTGCGCACCTCCACGCAAGCTCCCCTGTTGGCGTACGCACGTTTCTGTGGTCTTTGTTCCTTTGGCGACACTTACAGGTGATTCTGAGAAACTGTGTCCATGATGTGAAAACAATCATTAATCCCACCAAACACACATGATTAACGATTATTACATCCACATGGACGCAATTAGATGAGTGGATATAAAAGCATGCGCCAAATAGTGGCAACGATATTGACAACAATGAGATGTGATTTCTTTAAATAAGAAGTTAACCAAGCTGTACCAATATGCCTACGTTTAGGTCAGTGTGTAGCGTGCTTGCCTTTAGTTCCAAAGGTCATGAGTTCGAATCTCGCATGGTACAACGTTTTTCTTTTTTTTTTTCCTTCCAGATTTAAATACACATGAAAACTATTTACAAAACAAGAAATCGTCTGCTTCCTTTCATTTCATGTATTGTTCTATTTCTTGTTGTTTCATTAAATAGTTTTCCTGTGTTCTTTGAATCTGGAATAAACAAAATAAAAAAAACGTTGTACCATGCGGGAGTCGATCTCACGACCTTTGGGACGAAGGGCGTGCGCGCTCACCACTAACCTATACAGGCATGTTAGAGCAGATGGGTCAACTTCTTGTTTAAAAGTGGATGGTATGTTTTGCGCTAGGCGTGCCAAATAAAGCCTTTTTCCGTGCTTCTCTGCCTCACTCAGAAGTGATTCCTGTTC
This sequence comes from Garcialebias charrua, assembly GCA_038048925.1. Taxonomy (NCBI): domain Eukaryota; kingdom Metazoa; phylum Chordata; class Actinopteri; order Cyprinodontiformes; family Rivulidae; genus Garcialebias; species Garcialebias charrua. Next base: position 5,212 of record JBBPBX010066367.1, on the reverse strand, counting down.
ACAGTCCGTGAAGTTCCTCTTTTTTCCACGTTCCGACATGATTTGCAATGGAGCAGAGACGACATTCCTGTCGTGCATGGCATATTTAAATGACTTTGCATATTTATACGGAGGCGTGTCAAAGGCGGAGTCGGCCACTCTCTCATGTGCGCTCAATTCCACGTTGATTGTGATGTACAAAAGGAATGTGCGTGGATACCGGTGTACGCACAGTTTGATAAATCTGGATTTTTTTGTGCGTAGACACTTTTCTGGATTTGACCGTACGTCACTTTTCAGTAAGAAGTCCACGCAAGTCTTTGTACATGAGGCCCCTGGTCCTGAAGATGTCCTGTCCTTCCTGAGACTTGTTGAACTCATGCTGCTTCTAGAAGACTTCATGGAAACATGTCATCATTAAGTTGTTGATTCAGCTCTACAATGTTCAACCTGGAGCTCTTTGGAAGAAAACACACATTCATCTTCATGTGTTCATCCACAGTGGAGGAAACTTCATCTTCCTCAGTGGAACAGACTGAACAACATTTATTATAAAGTTGTGACCTTAAACTCTTCAGTCAGCTTGTTATTCAATTTTTGTCATTTTGTGATAGGGATTGCTTTTGATCTTTCTGTTAGAGAAATAGAAATATAAAGTTTACAACATAATTCAGTGGTGTCAGCTTTTAGTTCACATCTGTAACACATCAGGAAACATGTTTGGTTTCTCTAACTTCTTCTATCACGGTGCAAAAAAATGGATTCTAAAAATATGTCAGGTATATTTACATTAACGGTTAAAATTTACCTTAATTTAACAGAAAATATCTGATTATTTAGAGTTTTTGTTTAAAAAAAACTTTCTACAAGCTGACTCCGCCCTCTTAGTGACGTCACAGGATGAAGCTCCAACCTGCAGGTGTTTGTAGAGGCATGATGTGAGATGAAGTGATGTGTGAACTTCCCTGAGAGCAGAAATCAGAATGAACTCTTTCTGACTGACTTGAACTGGTCAGAACTGGGAGCTTCTTCCAGATGTGGCAGGGCTTTTGACAACGGATCCGAAGGTCGCGGGTTCGCGCCCCGGCCACTACCCAGCTTGGGGTGTCTATGAGTGCACACCTATTTCTCCAGCTCCCCGAGCGCTTTCGGGCTGCTCACTGCACCACCTGGTAGGTGGTTGGGTTAAATGCAGAGACGAATTTCGTCTGTGTATGGGAACATACGCAGATGACAGGAATAGACATTATTATTATTATTATTATTATGTTCTGATCCAGTTTCCATGTTCCAGCTGCTCCTAATAAATCTCTAGTTGTTGTCCACAAGATGGCGCTGTTTGTCTTTGACACTTCTTTCTCCTCATCAGTCCTCCAGCTGCATGAAGAAGATGAAGATGGTGTGCAGGGTGGTGCTGCTCCTCATCCTCAGCTCGTGTCTCTGTGGTCAGTTTGGACCTTCAGGTTCAGTCCAGAACATTCAGTTCTTGTTGTAGATGCAGTTTCAAGCCTGTCAGTGTGTCTGCTCCTCTCTGTCTCCTCAGCAGCAACATTTGTAGTGAACGTGACCCAGAGCTCCTATCAGGCAGAGCAGAACCACAACATCACCTGGAGTGGACCTTCACCACCACACCTGAGACATCCTGGAGACACCTGTTCATCTACTGCAGCTTGTTAGCTCCTCTCAGAGAGTCACTCCTGTATCTGCTCCATGAAGGTGTTGAGGTGTCAGAGGCTCAGGATGAACAGTTTGCAGGACGAGTCCAGAGGGACGGAGACGTCCTCAGAGAAGGACGCATCAGACTCCACCTGTCCTCACTCAGGACGGAGGACTCTGGTCTGTACAGGTGTCAAGTGAAGACAGAAGATGGTTCTGGTTCTGGAATGTGTCGTGTGAACGTCTCTGGTGAGAAGAATTTAAATTGTCTTCATGATTAAACTCTTGATAATTGTTGACATGAACAAAACTCATTAGATTCAAGTTGAAACAGACCAGATGTTAGAACCTGTCATTTCCTTCACAGCAGCTGCTGAGCAGCTCCACAGACACACCTGGACTCCAGAACCAGAGGACCGAGGAAAGACTGGTCTCTCATCTCAGTGTGTTCATTAACAGCTGTGTGGGTCGTCTGTTTGATCCTTTTCATTTTCAGAAATATGTTAGTAAAAAATAAAACTAGAAACAAAACCCAAGCAGAAGTTCAAGTGTTGAAGAGAAAGGTCTTCTGGACTTTGACCTAAAAGAAGGTTAAAAAACAAAACAAGTGGACTTCTATTCTGAAGCTAAAGATGTTTCTCTTCCCATCCTGAAAGCTTTTCTTTCTGCAGCTGTGCAGCCTCCATGCCACTCCATGATGCTGGAGCACAGGATGCTCTCCACTGCACCCTGTAGAAGGAGGTGACGACTGAACTTCCATCTCAGCCGCCTGAGGAAGTAGAGTCTCTGATGATCTTTCTTCATCAGGCTGGTGGTGTTGATGCTCCAGCTGAGGTTGTCGTTCAGGTGCACACCCAAGTACTTGTAGCTGGAGTTTGTGGAATACCCTCAACTTCCTGTTTATTTTTGGAACTATCAACTGTGACTCTTTGGAATACTCCTAAAGCAAGGACGCTGTTAGTTGTGATTCACCAACAAGGTACCCAAGTTGTAAATCGCAAGTGGGGGAATGTAACGTCCAACCAGCATCCCTCAAAAGACAAAACCTCCTCAGAGACACATGTCTTCTACCCCACTGGGCTAAATCTCCAAGTCAGGATGAGTCGACATCCTGGACCACCCTGGCTCCAGACTGACTATAATCATTAACCTTCTGTGTTAATAATAACCCTTTGTGCTAATCTTTGCTGGCAAGGAACAGACATTCAGTGTCCAAGAGAATTCAGTATCAACAAATGACAGAACCCTAGCATGGCCTCGGGATAACAGAACTGTAGTTGCCGTAGTAACGATGGAAGTAACCCACTGTTTTCAATGTGTCAGGAACCAAACTTACATTTTCTAAGAGAACGGTGTGATACAAAACAAGGTTTGCCTGTATCATGTAAACAAACGTATTGTTCCCCTCTGAGATTTTAAGAGGAGGGTGTCATTAAAATTAATGATATGCAGCTGGTTCATGCCGGTTACCCACTGCACAACTCGAAACGCGCCTGCCGTCCCCTTTTGGCCGCTGGTCACGGTCCCACTGAACCACTGAACACCGTCTGATGACGTACACTAGGGGGTAGCAGAGGGAGGGGTCTCTGGCTTGTTTTCCGGGTTCAGTTGTTGTTTTAACTGCACCTCCGACGGTCTTCGATGAGATTAAAACTTTTTTTTATGTTTGGGGTGATCTACACTGGAGAGGACAGCAGCCTGTCAGCAGCAACTGTAAAAATGCCACGTTTCTTACCGGAGTTTGGTTCCAATTCCTGGAGGCTCGATCCGGTGAGTTTAAAAAGTCCGAAAAAAGTCCCGTTGTGGTTGTGTAATCAGATAGCGAGGCTCTCCCGACTGTTTGCCGGATGCGTCGAGCCGCCAGAGATCAACATTTGGGACGTCGGCGGCTCGACGGCGACGCGCGCGTGCGTGTGCAGGCTGCCCCCGCGCCGCTTCGATCACTTGAATCGCGCCGCTTCCTTGTTCGCCGTGACTCCACGCGTCTCCTCCATAGACTTTGAATGTAAACCGGCCGCTTCGGCCGCTCGACAAAGGGGGCAGTGGGTAACAGGCATCACACCCACTCTGTTGGTAGCTGCATTTTGATTGGTTCTCTGACACGTAAGGTCAGAGTTGGAGAGCGGTCTCAGGGGGAGAAGTTGTCCGAAGCTGGCAGAAGTGGGATGTCCTGGTGGAGAGTTTGCTCTGAGCCAGCCCAGAAGTCCATGAGGACTCCGATCCAGTCAGCTGAGAGATGGAGAAAAGTCCTGGTAACCCTCAAACACCCCGTGAGTGATGAGGCACAACCGCCTGCTGGAAGAGACGTGGTCCCTCAAGGAATAACATCCCTCTTCCAGTGACAACGTGAACCTCCTGCCTCACTTCATCACATCCATTGTGCTAATGAGAGATGGACGTCTCCTGGTAGGACAAACATCTTCCTTCTGATGAGAACAACAAGTGACAACTGTTTTCTTACATGTCATTTAAGTTCATGAATCTGAGAGAAAGTTGACCTAAATTTTAACGTTAGAGCTAAAACTTTAGTCCTAAATTTTAGATAACACCTCTTCTAAAAGTCTTAAACTATTTAATATTTACCCTTTTGACATAACACTGTTATTATATTTCATATTTGCCATAATTTCATATTGTCATTATTCAAACTGAAAATAAACGTTACTGAATTGTGATTTTAACTGACCAGATTCTTGTCTTTGTTGGAGCGAGGGGAACAGAATATTGTTGAAGAACTCAGATTATTCTTTTGATTGAGGTCGGTCAACATTTATCACATAACTCTGAACAGTTAGTGTAAACAGCTGTTACAAGGTGTCCACATTTCCTTTACATTTTTAATTGATCAAACTTCACATAAATCTGCACTTGATCAGTGAAGTTCAATTGTTTTATTATTTTAAGATATATCGTAATGTATTTTAGTAGGTAAGACAAACTAAACACTAAACTAGTGTGAACAAAAATTAAAATGTTGACGATGAAACTTTCACCTCAAATGAATGTTCTCTAGAAGTGTTCATCTTCAGAGGAAGTCTGATGTTTGAACAGTTTCTAGTTAATAAAACCTTCAGAAGCTTCAGCTGGTTTGTAAAACGTCACATTCAGGACTGGATTCTTCAAGTCTTCTATATTCTGGTGACTCCTCGTCTTCATCACCTCCATGATTCATGGACCTCTGGTTCTTTTCTGACCTTCACTTCAGAGACACAAAACTAAAATATATTTATTTATTTCACATCCTTCTGAAACAACAACATGTGAAGTGAAACAGCTCTAATCTATAAAAAGGACACCATACCATACCATACCATTTTATTTATAAAGCACTTTAAAAAGGAACAAGTCCACACCAAAGTGCTGAACAAACAAACACGCAACAGGCAACACAGACAATGAAGTACAACACGAAAAACATAAAAACATTGCAGATCAAAAATCAAACGATCCAATACAAATCAGCTGGCATTGAAAGCAATGGAGTAGTAGTGAGTTTTTAACCGGGATTTGAAAACCGAGAGGGAGGGGGCCTGTTTGATGAGCAGCGGTAACTCGTTCCAGAGTCTTGGGCCTGCTA
>JBBPBX010066365.1:0-15911 GCA_038048925.1 Garcialebias charrua | reverse complement strand
TTTATTTATTTATTTTTTTATATATATATATATATATTATTTATTTATTTTTCTCTTACCCCCCTGGTTGCCTGGCGGACATTCTGGGGGTGGGCCGTCGGGGGTTGTCCTGGGATGTGGGGGGGTTCGGGGCCTGGGGGTTCGCCGTGGGCGGGGCTGGCAGTGCGCTCCCTCTGGGGCTGCTTGGACTCGGGTGTCCTGTCCTGTCGGCAGGGCGCGGGTTGGGCCGAATCTTGGATGTCTGCTACTCTCCACCCCAGAATGAATGGGCCTACCTCCTGGGTTTGGATGTGGGCTGCCCCACGTAGGGGGCAGGTACATGTCTTGGACCTAGGGGGTATAGAGTGTGCATCGGGATTATGAATGGAACGTGTCGTTATTGTATGTCTTTCTGTGAGTGAGGGTGAGGATGAGGGTGGGTCTGAGTGAGTGTGTCTGTGTATGAATGTTTAAGTGTCAGGCTGGGACTTGGACTGCCCCCTCTCTGATACTTCTGAGGCTACTAGTGTCGCGCTCCTGCCACGTGGCCCCCTGGTGGGTGTTCCTTTGCCTGCGGGCGTGCTTGGGGCCCTCACTATCTGGGGTTGGGCGCTTGGGCGTTTGTCGGCTCGGCCTGGTGGCTGCCTGGTGGGGCTCGTGTCCTCTGGTCCTTTCGGGTCTTGGCCTGAGGGATGGGCGTCCCCGGTGCCCGGGCCTCGGTGACCGGCCCTGGGGCTACGTCAGTGCAGCGGGCTCCGGCGGGGGCCTATGAATTTGTCGCGTTTGACCCCGGGGGGTCATTGTATGTGGTCGCTGGTGGGATTCGTCCGGTTCTTCCCCTTGGTCGGATCTGGGGAGTGGGCGAGTGGCTCGTCCTGTTCGGGTGGCCCTGGGGACTCTGGGCTCGGGGTCCTTCCTGGAGTCTTGGGCTTTGATCGCCCCTTCGTCTGCTTCGGGCTTTGGGGGATGGATCTCTTGGATACATTCCAAGATGGCGCCCGTAAGCATGGCTGCGTGTCCACCTCTCCTGTGGGTGTTTGGAATTTTTGTGTTTTGTTCGTTCTTCATTGGAGACATAACTACACTGCTGGTTTATGATCGGAAGCAGCTTCTGGATTTACGGTTTGCTGCCGCGGATGTCGCTGATTCGGGCCAGTATGAGCGTACCTCGGGATCGGGGAGGCCCCCTCCGCCCCCGTTGCTCGGAGACGAGCTGCCCGTTTACCTCCGCTGCTCTTCGCACCAGCCTGCACGGAGAAATCGATCGACTCGGAGGAAGAAACGCGGCTCACGAGCTGGCCGGCTGGTGAAGCTCAGAGCCCGGCGTTCTGCCTCGCTGTCGTCAGCTGATGGTCTCGATTCTCATCGCCAGTCTCCCGCGTGCACGGACCAGGAAAACAACGGGGATCTCCGGCCGGAGCAGCTCTCTGTGGGCAGCGAGCCGCGGGGCGCTCCCCCACCAGCTGTTAGCACATCAGCTGCTAGCAGCTCATCAGCGGCTAGCTCGGATATCATCAAATTCTGTGTTGTCAACGCCCGATCTGTTTGCAACAAAACGTTCATCCTCAGGGATTACTTTGAAGAGCACGACTTGGACTTTTTCTGCATCACAGAGTCGTGGATGTCGTCGGGTGAGTCCAGCGCGCTGACGGAAATAATACCACCAAACTGTTTGTTTTTTAACGACCCGCGACCATCAGGTCGTGGCGGTGGGTTATTAACTATCTTCAAATCAACTTTTGACTGTAAACAACTGTCCATTCCAGTCTCCTGCTCTAGCTTTGAGCTGACTGTGTTTGAACTCGGACATTCACCTGTAACTTTGTGTGCTCTTGTCTACCGGCCGCCTCGTTCTAAGAACTTCATCAGCGAGTTTTCTGATTTCTTGGCTGAAATTACAGCTAAATATTCTCGGGTCGTCATTTCAGGCGACTTCAACTTGCACGTGTGTTGTCCTGAGAAGCCCATGGTTAAGGACTTTTTAGATTTATTGGACTCATTTAATTTAACTCAACACGTGAACTCTCCCACGCAGCAGCGTGGACATTTGTTGGACCTTGTTTTAACATGCGATGTGACTGTTTCAAACCTTGAAATAGGAGACACTGTATTCTCAGATCATAGGCCAGTGAATTTTCAGTTCACCATCCCCCATGTAAATCCTAAAACATGCATTCCTGCACGTAAAGGCAGGAATGTTAACCATTTAACTGCCGCACGTTTCACTGAGGTTTACAACAATGACATGTTAATTCAGCCCCCGGGGTTCCTCTCCAGCACTGAGGAGCTGACAAACCAGTTTGACTCTGTTTGTTTAAAGACTTTGGATAAAGTAGCGCCTATCAAAACGAGAAGACCAAAACTCAGGGCCGAACCGTGGCTGAATGACACGACCAGAGCTGCGAGGCAGCAATGCCGAAAGGTGGAGAGGAAGTGGAAAAAAGACAGTCTGCAGGTCTCTTTTGAGATGGTAAAAGAGAGCTGGCGCCGATATCAGAAAGCAGTGATAACTGCTAAATCACAATACTTCGCTGATATCATTGCTGCAAATTCTCGTAACCCTCGAGTTTTGTTCTCCACCCTAAACTCTGTTCTCCACCTCACTGAACAATCACCCATGGAAGCCTCGACTGAGCTGTGCGAGAACTTCCAACATTTCTTTTTAGATAAAATCGCAACCACCAGGGCTCTCATTTCTCCTCCATCTCACGATCCATCCATCCCACCTCAATCGGTTGCTGTGTTTGACCATTTTGAACCAGTCTCTCTGTCCTCTCTAGAGCAGGTCATGTGTAGCCTGAAACCATCTGGCTCCCCCTTCGATGTGGTCCCCCCTCGGCTTCTAAAGGAGGTTTTTCACACTCTAGGTCCCGCCATTCTCTCTATTGTTAATAGCAGTCTATCCTCGGGTGTGGTGCCAAAATCATTAAAACATGCTGCTGTTCAACCCCTCCTGAAAAAACCAAACCTCGACCCGTCAGTATTATCCAACTTCAGGCCTGTCTCCAGACTCCCATTTGTTTCTAAACTTCTAGAGAAAATAGTTGAGTCCCAACTAAAGTGCTTCCTGGAGGATCACGCTATCCCCGAGCTATTCCAGTCTGGCTTCAAATCCCTCCACAGCACTGAGACTGCCCTACTGAAGGTTTTTAACGACATCTTTCTATCCACAGATACTGGTGACTCTGTGCTGCTTGTCCTATTGGACCTCACATCCGCTTTCGACACCATTGACCATGAGATCCTCATTGCTAGGTTAGAGCAGTGGGTGGGCATCTCAGGATCAGCCCTAAACTGGTTCAGATCCTACCTCTCTGACAGGTCTTTTTGTGTGTCCATCAACGATTTTACTTCTGCAGTGGCGGCTCTTAAATGGGGGGTTCCGCAGGGGTCCATCCTGGGTCCTCTCTTGTTCTCCTTATACCTGCTGCCACTCGGTGCTATCTTCCGGAAACACAATATACCTTTCCACTTCTACGCTGATGACTGTCAAATCTACTTCCCCCTAAGACAAAATGGTACAGGCTCTATTCAACCTCTGCTCGACTGCCTGGCTGACATCAGGGACTGGATGGCTTTAAATTTCTTAAGCTTCAATGATAAGAAGTCTGAAGCCATATTGTTCCTTCCCAATGACACAACCTCAAACCACTGCATTGACCTGTCTGCTCTACCCCTGTCAGAAAAACAAAAAGTCAAAAATCTGGGAGTGATAATGGATCCTTCCATGAAACTCAACAGTCATGTAAACATGATTGTCAAATCCTGTTTTTTCCAGCTGAGGCGTCTGTCTAAGCTGAAGCCCATATTATCCAAAAAGCACCTGGAGACAGTGATTCACGCATTCATTACATCTAGGCTTGATTACTGCAATTCACTTCTGTTTGGCGTCAGTCAAGCCACCATTGCACGATTACAACTGGTTCAGAACGCAGCTGCCCGATTTTTAACCAGCACACGCAAAAGAGAGCACATTACACCAGTCTTGGCCTCCCTTCACTGGCTACCGGTTCATCTTCGAATCCAATTCAAAATTCTCATGTATGTCTACAAATCGCTGAACAGTCTCGCCCCCGCCTATCTCTCGGATCTGATACACCCATATGTCCCTCCACGTGCTTTGAGGTCAGAGGATCAGGTACTCTTAATAGTTCCAGAAACTCGCCTTAAGCGCAGGGGTGACAGAGCGTTCTCTGTAGCAGGCCCAAGACTCTGGAACGAGTTACCGCTGCTCATCAAACAGGCCCCCTCCCTCTCGGTTTTCAAATCCCGGTTAAAAACTCACTACTACTCCATCGCTTTCAATGCCAGCTGATGTGTACTGGATCGTTTGATTTATGATCTGCAATGTTTTTATGTTTTTCGTGTTGTACTTCATTGTATGTGTTGCCTGTTGCGTGTTTGTTTGTCCAGCACTTTGGTGGACTTGTTCCTGTTTAAAGTGCTTTATAAATAAAATGGTATGGTATGGTATGGTATCTCTGATGCTTCACAGTCGCTACTAAATGTTCTATTGGAGGAACCTTATTCACTTGTGCATGCTCACAACCACACACAAATGGATGCAGGGATGTATATGTAGATATATGCAGATATGTAGATGGGTATATGAATGAATATAAATGTATATGTATGTATACTGTATATATATTTGTAGGTATGGGTATGTGTATTTATAGAAATCTACTGCAAGGTCATGAAGATTATTAGTCTTTATGCATGTATGTTTCGTTGCTGTGTTATGTCATGTGCTTTGCAGGATTGCGGACGGAGGTTAGGTGTGTTTGCCGTGTGCTCTTTTTGTGGATAATTATTGTTTTGTTGTCTTACTTTCTCTTTTCTTTCTCTCTATTAAAAAAAAATATATATACATATTGGAGTGAGAGGATGGCTATAAGGTGAGAAGGGAGGCCATCTATAAATGGAAAAAAAAGGCTGAGAACTGTGACAAATTTCAGCTTGGTGGCTGAGAGGAACAAACTGGTGGCCTCAGACCTGCCTGAGAACGTGGTAAATACCATTCAAAATGCCCAAGCTGTGTTAACACAGTCTCTCTATGCCCGGAAATGGCGTATTTTTGAAGCTTGGTACACAAAGAAATATTATTTCTTATTCATGTGACTTGGCTCAGGTCCTCACCTTTCTTCAGGACCTGCTGGAGAAAGGTTGTTCTTTCTCAACCGTTAAGGTATTTTTATCAGCAATTTCGGCCTGTCACGAGGGCTGGGGGAGCAGGACGCCTGGCGCGCACCCGTTCATAATAAGATTTATGAAGGGCGTGCTAAGGAAGAGACCCCCCAGCAGGATCTTGACCCCTGGATGGGATCTTAGTCTGGTCTTGGGGGCTCTCTGTGATCCCCCATTTGAACCACTGAGCGACATTAAGATAGACCTTTTATCTTATAAGACCGCTCTACTACTGGCTCTGGGCTCGGCGAAACGCGTGGGTGACCTCCATGCTCTGTCCGTGCACCCAATGTGTACCAGGTTTGCCCCTGATGGGTCAAAGGTCACCCTAAGGCCTAATCCTGCGTATACAGGTAGTCCCTGACTTACGAGCGAGTTCCGTCCCTAGGGGGCGCTCGTATGTCAAAAATTCGTAAGTAGGATCACATAGTAAAAAAAAATAAAATAATAAAATATTTTTTTTTATTTTTTTTTTTTTTTACTTTTTTTTTTAAATAAATGAATACATGTACAGTACTGGACAGTCACCAAGCACTTAGCCTATCCTAACACAGTTTTTAAAGATGAAGGAATAAGTTGAATTGTCTCCCTTTCACATAAAGGGAGCTAGCTCCCTTTATGGGAATGGAGCCTGCAGGGAGGAGGGAGACAATTCAACTGACTCCTTCATCTTTAAAAACTGTGTTAGGATAGGCTAAGTGCTTGGTGACTGTACAGTACTGTACATTTATCTATTTATTAAAAATATACAGTATTTTTATATTTTTATTGTTTTTTATTTATAAATAGATAAATGTACAGTACTGTACAGTCACCAAGCACTTAGCCTCCCAGCTAGCAAGCAAATGTTCAGATGACGTTCAGTGAACGTCGTCTAAAGGTCGAATGTCGAATGTTCAGGACCCAACGTTGTCTGAACGTTGCCTCAACGTTAACCCTGAACGTTAACGCTGAACGGTAACTCACTGTAAGAAAAAAAAATTGGTGTAATTTCATTCAATTAGTTCTTACACCTTTGAAACTTTAATGGTTGTTATTATTTATGACCAAATCTCTATTTTTGTTTTGTTACAAAAAGTGTGCACTTCTGACATTGTCTGAACATTGTCTGAACATTGCCTGAACATTGTCTGAACATTGTCTGAACATTGTCTGAACATTGCCTGAACATTGCCTGAACATTGTCTGAACATTGTCTGAACATTGCCTGAACATTGTCTGAACATTGCCTGAACATTGCCTGAACATTGTCTGAACATTGTCTGAACATTGTCTGAACATTGTCTGAACATTATCTGAACATTGTCTGAACATTGTTTGAACATTATCTGAACGTTGTCTGAACGTTTCCTGAACGTTAACGCTGAACGTTCACTCACTGTAAGAAAAAAAAATTGGTGTAATTTCATTCACTTATTTCTTACATCTTTGACACTTTAATGGTTGTTATTATTTATGACCAAATCTCTATTTTTGTTTTGTTACAAAAGGTGTGCACTTCTGACATTGTCTGAACATTGTCTGAACGTTCACTATGAACATTCACTTGACATGACAATCATGTTTACTGTGACTTCTTTAATCAGTCTTTATATCTTCAATAGAGCAATGGGCCCACGTACGAGACCCCCACTCATATGGGTTCTTTATCTATAACCATAATTACATGGTTGTTATTGTCACCAGATCTCTATTTTTGTCTTGTTATAAAAAGTTTGCCCTTCTGATTTTGTCTTATCACTGTAAACTATCAATTGCTGTGAAAAACAAATGTTTGCTGTGATCATTTAATCAGTTTTTTTTATATTTAAAAGCTATGGTTATTGTCACCAAATCTTTATTTTTGTCTTGATATGAAGTGCACTGACGTTTTCTGAATGTTTGCTTACTGTGAGAAAAAAAAAACCAGTGGCATATTTTTATTGAATTAGTTTTTTTAATCTTTAAAACTTTAATGGTCATTAATTATTATCACCAAATCTCTATTTTTGTTTTGAAGTGCACTTCTAATGTTGTCTGAATGTTGTCTGAACGTTCACTCTAGACATTCAATGTGAAAAAAACATGTTTGGTGTGATTTAATTTAAAGAGTATACAGTAGTACAAACATAATGGTTGTTATTATTTATCACCAAATCTCTATTTCTGCGTTGTTGTAAAAAACTGTACACTTCTGTTAGTTAGATGTTTAAGAGAGGGTTTAGGGCCCTCTTTTCTCCCAACCAGCTAGAGTACTTCTCTGGTGCCAGAAAATGGCTTCCATTAACTCCTGTTTATCCCCCCAGAAGCAAAACCTTGTTGTTCTGGTGGTTTGATTGAACACTGTGACAGTTGAGGGTGGGCAATCACAACCCCCACTGTTGGTTGGAGGCCCTTTCATTGGCCCTTTGATTTCTCCCAGGATGCCTTGTGGTGAAGGTTTCCCATCATTGCCACCATTTTACTTTGTTTGGTTCAAAACAGAGGAGCACCGCCCTGCAGCTGGATCTTGATGCTTGAACCAAATCCAAATCCCTGGTCAGCAGATACCAACAAGAAAGGTAAGGGCTTGAGGCCTTATGCTCCTAACCCCAGTTGAATAATGAAGGTTTGTGTTTGCTCATTAAATTATTCTGAATTAATTATAATTTATAAGCTGCTTCCAAGTTACACCAAGACAGGTTTAAGGCTTTTGAACTGCAACTTCAGATGTTTTACTTAATTTCAGAGTTAGCTAGCCTCAAAAATATTTGAGTTTTGCTTCTAAAGCTAAAACTTTCTCCAGAGCAGCTGTTTCCTCAGCATCAGTTCTAGATGTTCTGTAACCGTCAGACTGTGGTTCTGCTGGAACTTTAAAACAGAACGCAGCTCACCCCGTCATTCCCATCTCTCTGTTTCATCGGGTTTGGGTTTAGGAGTCCTATGACGGTGCCTGAATCCCTCTTCCAGTGCTCGTGGTCGCCGAACAGGAAGAGAGAAACGAACACGTCCAGGTTGTGGAGGTCACTTACGCAGCGACTCTCAACAGATCAACTGACAAGAACTACATAAACTCTGAGACCGGTGAGTGTTTAAAGCAAACACAAAGCTTCTGAACGGTTTGAACCGTACAGATAGAAAGAGTTCACTCAGCTGGATAATGTGCTGGATAAACGTGGGAATGTGCTGGATAATGTGAAGAAACTTGAAGACGTTCAAGTGGAAAGATTATTTTTACTTTTTTAACCTTTTTCTGTTGTCCCTCCCCCCATCCCCCAATGCTGTTATTGCATGAGCACCCTGTGAGTCATCAAGGCCTCTAATGACCGTCAGGCTGATGTTCCTCATTTGCATGTGAACAAACTGTTTTGATTGACATTGTTAAACCTGTTTGTCCAGTAAGTGGTGGAACTGAAACTGAGGCTTGGGGTTAGGGTTAAACTCTCATTGACAATGGCAAAAAACATTTATTCTGTTCCTAAATCTACTCTTTGGAGACGAACTCATCTTGTTGCCAAGCGGAAATTTAAGTGTTTAGATGATGACCAAGATGATTCTCAAGATTTTGTTAAAAATTCTCCTGCATTTCAGCATGAAGTCATTGCCATGCATAGTGAACACAGTGAATCACTTGAAAGTTCTGACTCTCTTCATGATGATGGCACCAATGAACCATGCAGAAACTGTAGATATTCCTGTAAATGGGTCCTTTTCAGATGATGATCATGGCAGTATTCATTCAGACCATCATGCCAATCATTCTTATGATTTTCCCTCTGAATTGGATGTTCACATTTCACATAACTCTGAACTTGAACCAGATCGCTCAACAGATTGTTCTTCCTTACTGACGGTGAACAAGCCACCTATCAACATTTGCTGGGATGGATGTTTTTATTATTATTTATTAATCCAGTTATAGGGGAGACCCCAGCAAGGCACTGTGCATTTTCCAGATTGCCTTTGCATATGACTAATTACTCTTTTTTGTTTTTGTTTGTTTTTTTGCAAATGCAGATGGAATCATGAATGGGGATTCTGCGGCAAGAGAGGATTTTATAAGGACTCATGCTGCAGAGCATTTAAAACATGCAAAAAGGGTAGAGGACATGCGCTCACACTGGACAATTAAAACGTGTCACAAAGAAGTGGAGGTGGGGCTTTCACACTGGACATTTAATGCACCACAAAGAAGTGGACACTGGACATTTAATGCACCACAAAGAAGTGGAGGTGAGGCTTTCACACTGGACATTTAATGCACCACAAAGAAGTGGACACTGGACATTTAATGCACCACAAGAAGTGGAGGTGGAGGGTCACACAGGACATTTAAAATGTGCCACAAAGAAGTGGAGGACACGGGCTCACACAGAACTGAGGAACACATTTTTTGGGGGGAGAGATGCAAATACAGGTGCTGGTCATAAAATTAGAATATGAAAAAGTTTATTTATTTCAGTAATTCCATTCAAAAAGTAAAACTTGTATATTATATTCATTCACACAGACTGATATATTTTTAAAAAAATTCTTAATGTTGATGATTATAACTGACAACTAATGAAAAGCCTAAATTCATTACCGGTAACAGAAAATTACATTACTTGAGATAAAAAATAAAAAAAAGGATTTTTATAGTTGTTGGCCAACTGAAAAGTATGAACATGGTACCATGGTCCTTGCAAAAGGACCCCCAACTAAGTATTCAAAGATGTACATATTGTACATTTCATGTTCATAGTTCTCAGTTGGCCAACATTTATAAAAAAAAATTTTAATTAATCTCAAGTAATAGTCTAATTTTCTGAGGTATTAAATTTAGGGTTGTCATTAGTTGTTGGTTTTAATTATCAGCATTAAAAGAAATAAACTTGAAATCAGTTTAATGAAAGTTTCACTTTTTGAATGGAATTACTGAAATAAATCAACTTATTTAAAATATTATGACCAGCACACTTTTTAAACATATTTGTGGTGGGACTGTAATTTTATATAGCTTTCATATTTCTTGTGTTACTGCCAGTGTTGCAGCTATAAATCCAAAAGAAAAATGAAGGCATGTTAATAAAAAACAAAAACAAATTAATGTTAAGTACAGACCAAAGCTATGTGAGCTGTGTACTTTTAGATTTGTACTGGTACATTTTGTTTTGCCACCAGTTGATAAGCTCCCTCCAATGTAATTCTAAAGCTTTTGTTTTTTAAAGGTACCAAAGGTGGACTTTTCCATTTTATGTGTTATGCTGTTCTGTTAATCCTTTAATTTATGTTAAAGAGGATAAAGGAAAAATGTAAGGAGTGATTTGTAAACCTTAAACCAACGGTTTCCACCATGTTTCCTGCTGTACAATGGATGGTCAAATGTGGTTCCTAGCTTTGTTTGCCTCAACGCAGTTTTGAAGTAGATGCATTATATTTTTCATATGCATAGCATGCCATGTACAGATTCTTTTTGTACCTATTTTTGTACCTATTTTGTTACAACTGATGCCAGTTATGCATTTTTTTTATTCATATACGGATTTGTTTTATATTATGATACTGATGCCTTTATGTGTAATAAACTGATTCTTTTATCATAACTTTCGACTCTGTTATTTTTAATGTTAGTACTGTAGAATTAATTCATAGCCAAGAGTTATTTGCACAACTACATATCATCATGATTCCACTAATAAATCTCAATTTAAAACTGTGGATTGGGAACTTGAAAAGTTTGTGTTGTCTGAACGTTGAAGGGACAGTTTCTGAACATTCAGGGGACGTTGTCTGAACGTTCGGGGGACAGTTTCTGAACATTCAGGGGACGTTGTCTGAACGTTCGGGGGACAGTTTCTGAACATTCAGGGGACGTTGTCTGAACGTTCGGGGGACAGTTTCTGAACATTCAGGGGACGTTCTCTGAACGTTTTATGGAGTTTCATTTGGACGTTCAGTGAACGTTTTCTGCAAACGTTCAGAGGACGTTGATGACAACGTTCAGAGGACGTTGTCTGAACGTTCAGGGGACAGTTTCTGAACATTCAGGGGACGTTCTCTGAACGTTCGGGGGACAGTTTCTGAACATTCAGGGGACGTTCTCTGAACGTTTTATGGAGTTTCATTTGGACGTTCAGTGAACGTTTTCTGCAAACGTTCAGAGGACGTTGATGACAACGTTCAGAGGACATTGTCTGAACGTTCAATGTTAGCTGGGCTATCCTAACACAGTTAAGGAGTCAGTTGAATTGTGTCCCTCCTCCCTGCAGGCTCCATTCCCATAAAGGGAGCTAGCTCCCTTTATGTGAAAGGGAGACAATTCAACTCATTCCTTCATCTTTAAAAACTGTGTTAGGATAGGCTAAGTGCTTGGTGACTGTCCAGTACTGTACATGTATTCATTTATATAAAAAATAAAATAAAATAAAAATAAAGTTTTTTTTTATTGAGATACATACTCATAAGTCCGGGACCTCGTAAGTAAGAGCGCTCGTAAGTCGGGGACTACCTGTATCCCTAAGGTCTTGACTCTGATCCCCAGAAGTCTGGACTTTGATCTCTCTTCTTTTCTCCCTGATCGTGTCCTCACTCAGGAACAGAAAAGGCTGAAGGCACTCTGCCCCGTGAGGGCTTTAAGCGCTTACATGCAGAGAACAGCTGAATGGAGAAAAACAAACCAACTGTATGTGTGCTTTGCAGCACCTGCTACCGGAAAGGCCCTATCAAAGCAGCGCCTCTCACACTGGGTGACTGAGGCCATTAAAAGGGTGTACAGTAGCAAAGGTCAACAGGTGCCCTCTGGAGTGTGCGCTCACTCCACTCGGGGCTTGGCCACCTCATGGTCATTGTTCAAGGGTATACCAGTTGCAGACATCTGTGCGGCTGCGAACTGGAGCTCAACAAACATGTTTGCAAAGCATTACAGTTTGGACGTTACTGTGTGTGATGTCACTCAGGCTGTCCTTCCTTTCTAACACACAGTAGAAAGCAGCCTTGAGATGCCTGCTGAATAAAGGCAGACGTTCACACTAGCATGCATTTTACTGAGCATTTTCAAGGGAGTGAATGAATTACGTTCCTGTAGTGGACCTACCCAGGGTCAAATTAAGGTTTTTGAGCTGTCCAGTGATGACCTTTACTGACCTCTCAGTAAAGCAAGACATTTACTACAAAATCATTCATTTAGCTATAATCTGATAACATAGTCACCAATAAGAGACTATTTCTATCTTTGATTTTAGGCTGATGTGATCAAAAGAATAACTTTTGTCATTTTCATGATGTGTGCTTTTAAGCTGTGTTATTCTGTGAGAGTTAAACTGTGTTTCACTGCTGTGTCAAAGGTGCAATTAAGTCATCCAGAGACTTCTTTTAATTTTGTTAATTCAAATGTTATCAAATGAATAATTTTATTTGTAAGAGCATCAGTACATTTTAATGTCAGATAAATCAAATACTCTGCTTAATTCAAAATGTTGTACATGGAGGATTTCTCCTCTCCTCTCGAACTTGCATGTGAAGATAAAAGGAACACTTTATCTCATTCATTTTAGCTTGAGCTCAGGACAATCTAGACACCCAGAGACTTTTGTTTTTGTCCTATTTAATAATCAAGCTATTATCATTAATAGGTCCCATATGTTATGCTCTGATGACGTTTGTTTATTCATACAACAATGTTGGTAATGAGTTAAGAAAGTTCTAAATCTGCTGTATCATGAGACTGGCGTCTTAAACTAACTTTCTTATCCTTTCTGACATTTTTAATCTAACTTATGCCTCCTCTCAGTGGCTCCTGGCCTAACAGACCGAATGAGAAAGAGCTACGTCTTTCTAGGTCAAGTTAGCCTTAAAAGAGCTCTGACTTCCTGTTTTCCTGGAGTTTGCTGAGGTCCTCAACCCCTGATGAGGTTCCCCAAAGAACTGATGATCGTCTGGTCAACACGCTAATGACCATGTCATTCAGTTAAAGACTTATAACATGCCAAGTTATAAGCCATCTTCAACAGCTGAAAAGCTCTCTTTTATTGACATTCCTTTAAGGAACGTCTTATCTTGAAAACAACACCAGGAGCTGCCGTTACTTTCGGTTCGAGTCAAGGCGCACGTCTGGAGACGCTGAGAACGGTAAACGAACTGACCAAACTGGACCGAGGGAGACTGACCATCTTCACGAGGTAACAAGTCGTCAAATGCTTTGCCAAGGGTACCAACGTGTAGCCGAGTTCGGCCGGAGAGCTGCCATGCTTCTGGTTAAACACATCAAGATAACTCCCTGACTCTTAACTTTTCTTCCTCCATTTCTCCTCCTAAATCTTTCCCTCTCTATCTAAGCTGGAAACTATTTTAAGTTAAAGAGCCACAGACTAAATATGTTTAACAGCCAATATTTATGTCTGTTGTGTTGAATTTAAGTGTGCTGACGTATTATTCTAAAAGAAAGTGAAATCATGTCAATCAAGTGTAATGGTGTTAATTTAGTTGATTTATTTTAAATAAATGATAGTGTCTCTTTGACATATCAAACTAAGTTAACGTCTTTGTCACTTAATGGCTCTGTTTATTTATCCATCATAAAGACCACAGAAATATTGGGTAAACTGAAAAAGAACAGAATCCGTGAACATTTACTATTCAATCTGAATAAGTAAATTAATTAAGATAAAGAGGTCAGTATTAATATTGACCTCCTCATAATTCTTACATCTGGTGGCCTTCGTACGTGGTTCTGAAAGTTTATTGATTTCTGTGGTTTCTCATGAACTGTAACGTCATGTTTGCATAAGTGGATCCAAGTTTTAAACTCTGAGGATAATGATTTTGGCTGGAAGTGTTCAAAGCAGGCAGATTCTGCATGTTTTTATCATTTGAAGCTGTGAGATTATTATTGTTTCAACTCTGTTAGACGCTGTTGGAAGCATTCAGGTGAAGTTTTGTCAGCCGTGGTCTGTGGTGGTTCTGGTCCTGGTTCGGTCCAGTTCACGCAGACTCCTGTACAAAGCTTTGTTTGACCGCCGAGTCAAAAGCCTGAAAGCTAATTTAACATCTACAAGATTGCTGTTGTGGTATTTTACATTTTAGAGCAGGTCAGAGAAGCATATTACTGTAGAACGTAGTCGGATAGTGGTTCTGTTCAGACCCGAGTTTCTGATCCACGACGAAGTGGACCAGAACCGACGTTGACGCGCTCCGAGAGAGTCCGTGTTTGTTCAACAGCTGCAGTGCTGTGTTACTGAGCGTAACTAAGTTGGCCTGTCTAGGTGTGTTCGCCGCATGTTTCAGAATTTTGGAAAGTTAATTTGTAGCGTCTGAGTTGTTTTAAGAGTCTATAAAGTTGTGGTCTGTTGTGCGAGCTAACGTTAGAGCTACGTGTCCAAGTACACGTTTGTTTATGAGCTGTGATTGGATGAAACGAGAGCTGGGAGCTGTCAATCACTCGTAGCGAACGCTGATTCGCTGTAGTGGGAACGCACGCCGTTGCGACCAACCCACTTTGTCGTCATTTCCGGTACTTCATTGGTCGAAGGTTAGAAAACTACATTTACCATGGTTGCTTGGGAAAAGGACTACAAGCACTGTGATTGATTGGTTGACGTCACGTATCTGTGTAGCGAGCTCCGCCTCGCTCAGCACAGCAGAGCTGGTGACGCGCTGCGTCGACCCGCCTATTTGTGTCGTCATTTCCTGGTGCACTTTGAGTGACGAACAGTCACGTTCACAAAAAACATCATAAAAAGTCAGCATTTTATGGTGAGTTACCAGCTTTTAATTTTGTTCTGTACACAAACAATAGCTCCTGTTTATTTTAAATAAAATATTTAGAATAACAGAGGTACGGACAAACATTTTTGCTTATTTTAAATACAAAGAATTTAAAATAACAAACAAAAGTACAGTTTTCACTCCAGATAACTAAAAAAATTTTCCTTTCTCTTCCTTTCTCTGACACATCATCTTCCACAGTCGTCCTGTGCACATTTAAACTTTCCTGTTTATTTCAAATAGTGAAAAGTTTAGAATAACGAATACAGAACATCTTTTATTTTGATTTTCACTGAAAATCCAGATAAAAGATGGCAGGCACAGAGGGTGAGACCCCTGACACCTCTGATACAGGGCAGCCTGTGCCACCTCAAGGCCACGACCCGACCAAAGCAGATTGGATCGAATGTGCCTTATTTTCACTCACAGGGCCCATCACAAACTACCATGAAGAGACACAGTTGATGGAGGAAGCAGATGTGGACAGTGCATTAAAAACTGTAACAGCTGGAACCACAACGGCTGAAAAGAAAGCAGACAGAGATAAACGTTTGGCTAAATTAAGCCTTCTGTTAAAGGCCAAGCTAGACTTTGAAACTGCTGTACGCCGGGCTGTCTCTACATCATGTTTAACAGCACAAATGGAGGTTGCCGCTTTACAGCAGGAGGTAAAGAGTTTAACACAGTCGAGTATTGGCAGCGCTGAACAAACGCGTAGTCTCTACGAAGAATGCAAAGTGTTAAAAAGGGATTTTGACCAATCACAAGATGATTTGGAAAAATGTGTGGTGGAGAAGGATACGTATTACCATCAATACAAGTCGCTTCAGGCGGATTGTGGGGAGGCACGAGACGCGCTGGAAAAATGCACGGACACCCTGGAATCATTATCACTACGGTACACAAGGCTGCAAGAAGATTATAGAAAATCACAAGAACAGCACATGATGTTACAACGTGAAAATGATGGGTTAAAAGTCCAACTGAACAGTTGCCGAATAGAGCGTGCATCAGCAATGAACAAACTCTTTGAAGAAGAGAGA